>JAEMWC010001294.1:0-42500 GCA_016490735.1 Pachyseris speciosa
ACTTGATATACTGTATGCAAACTAAAGCATGAACCAATAATTATTGTTAATGTAGTCTTAAATGCTTCAACCTGATGATGAATGAATTTTTCTTCGAGAATTGCTCCTTGATATTGGGAACACTGGATACAAGAAATTTTTATGCACACAATAAAGAGTTATAGCTATTGTATGATTAACAGGCATGCCCAGTTTCATACCGTGAGCTACTGGGTTGAGTGCGGACTTTGGCGGACAAATTACCAAAAAAACTTGACGTCCGCCACGAATTGGCACTGGAGTTGTGCCTCATTTTGTTTTTGAAACAATAAGCTCGTGATGAGGCACTTTTCCTTCGCAACAGCGGACGCCATGTTTGTTTGTTGTTTTTAATTTGTCCGCGAAAGTCCGCACTCGACCCAGTACCTCACGGTATGAAACTGGGCAATGACCAGTATAATGTACATCTTTATGATAACAAACATGAAGACATTAGCCCAAAGTATCCTGAGAAACTTTCATAAAAATCAAACAGCTGAACAAGTTAAATACCTAAACCTATCTGTATAGAGTCCAATGGACTGAATGGAATGTCTTGAGTAATGGCTGACCTAGTTTGTAGTGGCCATAAATTTATATATTTTTCCTCTAAACATGACTGCAGATATACAGTAGTCTAAGAAAATCAAGTTTTTGAAGGCCATTGCCTCAAGATTCAAAGTTGCTTTTCAAAATTACATGTTGTAGTCACAGCTGATCACTAATAAGAAACAAAATTAAAAAAATATATATTACCAAAGGACAACTGGAATTTAATATTTTAAGTATAATGGTAAGACTCTGAATGGTGAATTAAACAGAATGTCCTCTTTGTAATTTATTTTGTCTATTAGCTGGCTTTCTGTCCACTCAAACACAGGTGCAATCTTAGAATAATTCATCTGTGAGTGTTGCTACCTGGGTACCAGATTCTAATAATTAACTCCCTCAGAGATAAATGAAAGTTCCAATTTGGTAATAATGTGTTGTTTCCTCCAAAACTGTTCCACAGTTTTTCATCCCATTAGGTAATATGGGCAAAATCAGCTTTTTGCTGATTGTTAAAAAACTGCACAATGTAACTTGTCTGTAACTTGGTCATGATCAGAGTACTATATGTAGGTTATAGCTTGAATTAAGACTAGTACAAAATTACTGTTTCCAACACTTTTGCATTGTATTCTATAATTGAACAGGAATAAATTAAAAGCTTGCAGCTTTATCGAATATTTCATTGGTTTAAAATTGATTAAAAAATTGACAGTATATTTTTATTAAATCACTAATCTCAACACAATGTAAAACTCTGCTTGATTGCAATCTGTCCTTTGTTTATCTTATACACTTAAGCATGCATGGAGCTTCTTTTTGTAAACTGCATGACTGCTTGCTGTCCATTTACAACGATACATTTTCAAAGATGAACAAAAAGGCAAGCAGTAAGCAGGACTCACCATACTCAAATAAATACTCAAGAATAGTTCCACAAATTTTCAAAGCATATCAAAGTCAATTTCAGTTTCCCATTGCAAACGTTTGAGTTGTAGAATACAAATATTCTTAATGGTGTACTTGTACAACTCGATCTATACAGTCAATCATACAGTCATGTAATAGCAGTGCCATGAGTCAGACAAAGGCATAACTATTATGCTTATTTGTGTCGCTGGTTTTGCACCCCCGGCAAGAAGTAATCATTAACCAGGTAATGATCTACTGTAAAACCACAACTCAGACACTTTCACTGAGGTACCAGAATAATTATTATTTTCAGATGGGTGAATTCACATACCACATATCTATAAGTGCTTCAGCAGTTGATTTCACGAATGGTTTTCACTAGAATAATTACTATTTTCAGTTTATACCTGAATTCACGTACTACATACTGTATCTAAAGTGCTTCAGCAGAATTGATTTCACGAATGGTTTTCAGAAATGAGGGAAGCATGGTTAATTTTCATCAGTGCTCCCCTTTCTGCTTGTTTGAATTAATTTTCCAAACCACAAAAATAATTAATACATGTAAGGTATTGGCTTGTGTACTCTTGGAATTGAAAGGTACATGTATGAAGACAACTGATGACATTCCAATTAAAGCATAATTTAATATGATCTTAGTTCAAAGTGGAAACACAACAACTTTAACCTTCTAAAGAAAAAAACACAAGACAGAGGACTAAAAGTTTGTGTACAGCTGTGCAAAGAGTACACTCTATTTTTTTTATAAGAATATTGTTTTTCCGGCCCAGGCTGAACATTCCTATTTTTCTGTCCATTTTAGGCTGAAAACATTATTGTAATATTCTTAATTATAGCTCATGACATTTC
Organism: Pachyseris speciosa; assembly: GCA_016490735.1. NCBI lineage: Eukaryota > Metazoa > Cnidaria > Anthozoa > Scleractinia > Pachyseridae > Pachyseris > Pachyseris speciosa. Next base: position 2,350 of record JAEMWC010001294.1, read on the forward strand.
CATTTAAGGACGTATTGGGTATCCCATTACAAGTTAAGTGTTTGCTATTTTGTACTGCACAAATACATTACATGTACCGCTCATCATTGAACATTTGGCTATTGCTAGCTAGTTAACGTAAAATGTTGAGTAAAAACAAAACATTATATGGTATTTACAGATTTTCAACGCTCGAGATTATATTCTTTTCACAATTTCAGCTTCAGATTTATTCTTAAAATATTCTTAAAATCTCGCAAATTTCAACCTCGATATTCTTATAAAATATAAGCTTATTCTTATGAAAAAAAAAAGAGTGTATTCTGATTTACAGCTAGGGTACTAGTTAAACTTACTTTAAATCTTACCACATTCGTCACTAACCCGTAATACGCAAAGGCTAAAATTAATGCAGCTTACCTCGTTTATTTTTTGTTCTTCTTGCCAGTGAGTGAAGCCAGTCCACAATGGGAAGCAAAGCTTTATAATCAACCAATCCCCAAGTTACCACAATCATTCGATCAACAAAGTGTCACACAAGAGGAGACTAAACCCTTATGGGGAGCAGGGATGGCGTAGTGGTGAGAGCACTCGCCTTCCACCAATATGGCACCGGGTTCGATGCCCGGTGGTGACGCCATAAGTGGGCTGAGTTTGTGTTGGGTCTCGACTCTGCTCCTAGGGTTTTTCTCCGGGTACTCCGGTTTTCCTCCCTCAGCAAAAACCAACATACGGCTTATTCGAGCTGGCTGTAGGCTGTTATGGCAAGCCGTTTGTAGCCAAATTTAATCCTTGAAATATATGTCTAATCCAACAAATATTGGTTTAATTTAAACTAGTGAAATTTCATTCAATCCATAATCCACCAAATATTGGTTTAATTTAAACCAGTGAAAATTCATTCAATCCATAATCCACCAAATATTAGTTTAATTTAAACCAGTTAAATGTCATTAGTCTAATCGTAAATCTAAATTTTCATTCAATTCAATCTTTTGATTTTTATCATCTAATCCAATTGCCTTGACTTTTGATTCAATCCAAACTTGAAATATTTGTTTAAACCGGAAAAATTTTATTCAATCTTCTTGGGCCGAGCGCGGCCAAGAGAAACCAGAGTAGGTTGAGTACTAGAGAGTGCACAGTTCTTTTGTAGCGACAACATGGCGAGCGAAGAAGAATTTGATTTAGAAAAAGACTCGCCGAAGTTTCTTGCAGAAGGTTTAGATAAAAGCGACAACCTTTTTCAAGGTAATTTTGACGCGAAAACTGTAGAAGCGCACGCTGAAGTTCTTAATCAAACCTTGGTTAAGTTGTATCTCTTTAGAATCATCACTGCTTTCTTCACAAAGACACTCCAATACTTCTTTCACTTTCAGGCCCGATTCAGACGCCGTACTTTTTATGTGCCGATTATAATTATATTTGAGCAGTTTTACTAAGAACTAGAACTAGAACTGGAACTGTAATAGCAACGCCTGCGGAAAGGCAAATTAAGTTCGACTTCTGAACCAACAGGCGTAATTTTGTTATTTCGAATTATATAATTAACCCCGCTCATGAAAAGTTCGACGTCAGAATCTGGCCTCACGCACAACATTCCTTACCCAGCCATTTTCTTCACCACAGAGAAGTGTTGCCTGACATCCCAAAACTAAAAACACGGCTGCGAAGCCGGAGACTATCACAGACAAACATTTTTATTCCAACACGGAGTTTCGTTTCTTCATTTACATGGAATTGTTTCCTAGAAAGCCGTGCATGCAATAAAACATCATAAGACATACTGAATAAAAATTACATGAATAACAAGTATATAAAAACTAATGATGTCATGGAGACCGAGTGTGAATAATGATTTCCTAAAGACCTCAAGAGCTAGACGGTTCTGCTTTAATCGCAGATGAAAGTAAATTCCATAACTTAGGAACACGGTATGAAAAGCTATTCTTTAAGTTTTCGGTTGTTGTTTTCGGTGTTGGGTTTTTGAAGTGCTAAATTAAAGTTAGAGTCCGCGAGGTTATAAGTAGAACTGTCACGAAATAGGTGAAATGCCTCAGTGAGTTACTCAGGAGCTTTGTTGTGAATGATAGAGAGGACTGAAGATCAATTTAAACGTGAGCCTAAAATGTTGGAAAATGCCTCGAATATCCTTCGAGGGACAGCATCGACGGCAAATTCCCAGATGTACCAGGCTTCAGGTTCCAACAATCAGACTTGAAGTTGCACTAACGTACTGATACTTCTGTACAGAGAGCACTAGATAATGCTAGAAACATGATCAGAAACAGCACATCTAGTGGGACCTATCATGTCTCAATCGGTCAGAGAGGCTACGTCGACTGCCCCGTTTATCAATCGAAGTAAGACTCAATAAATAATAATGAGGCCTCCGTCTCTAGAGAGTGGTTTTTAGAGGGAGGGGGGTCCTCTAAAAATTCTCGGCGAAGAGCATAACTTAAAATTGGACTCGGTCATTGCCAATGGTATGATAATGCTGAACGAGGAAGATGATGAACAGCAAAAATGCTATGAAGGAATATGTCGGCAAGAAATCTCCCACCATACGAGCAAACGACTTAGAATTCGTTAAATTGCATCAAAAGAAAATATCAAGGCTCGAACTTGGTCCTGACAAAGTTATAATTACTTTACTCTGCACATGGTGAAGAAAATGGCTGGGCAAGCAGTGATGATTCTAATGGTGAGATACAACCTAACCAAACTAATAGTTTGATTAGGAACTTCAACATGCGCTTCTACAGTTTTCGCGTCAAAATTACCTTGAAAAAGGTTGTCGCTTTTATCTAAACCTTCTGCAAGAAACTTCGGCGAGTCTTTTTCTAAATCAAAATCTTCTTCGCTCGCCATGTTGTCGCTACAAAAGAACTGTGCACTCTCTAGTACTCAACCTACTCTGGTTTCTCTTGGCCGCGCTCGGCCCAGGAAGATTGAATAAAATTTTCCGGTTTAAACAAATATTTCAAGGTTTGGATTGAATCAAAAGTCAAGGCAATTGGATTAAATGATAAAAATCACAAGATTGAATTGAATGAAAATTTAGATTTAAGATTAGATTGAATGACATTTAACTGGTTTAAATTTAACTAATATTTGGTGGATTATGGATTGAATGAATTTTCACTGGTTTAAATTAAACCAATATTTGGTGGATTATGGATTCAACGAATTTTCACTAGTTTAAATTAAACCAATATTTGTTGGATTAAACATATATTTCAAGGATTAAATTTTGCTACAGACGGCTTGCCATAGGCTGTGCTCCAAGGTCTTACATGGACCGTATAGCGGCTGCCAGAGGCGCCTTGTATATGCTTTCGGTTCGACCTTGTTGAGCTGCGTCCTTGCTGTACTTTGCGAGGACGATTAGCACAGTTATTGTTATTATTATGTTATTATGGACAACACCGCTGACTAAGTCGTTTCCAGGTCTCAACTAACCCGCGATCATGCTCACGAGGAGGAGACTGAGATGGCCACAGGCCTCTCATTTTCATTTATCGGAATAGCTTTAATGTGTCTCTACTGTCTTTAAATTTAAGTATTTGTTCCCGAAGGATTTTGGCCCAAATGATCCCAGGACAGCAAATGATCCCCAAATTGGACCGCAAATGATCCCGAGAAAAAATAACGAATGGCATGGATTGATTTAAAAATTTACACACATAAGAAATATTGAAATATTCCATAGTTGTTGTTGTTGTTGTTGTTGTTGTTTGTGGAAAATCTGTGGCGTTCTGCTGAGTAAAAAAAACCTTTTTTAAGGGTCAAAGATTTTGTTTATTTAAGGACCTTTTGCATAGCCCAATAATTGATTGTGTAAAGATGTACTTGCTGTGATCGTGGACTGGGAGTTTCGCTTGATGTCACATAGCGTTGTTTTGCTCTGTCGCTCCCTTCATTTGCCCGTTTGTTTGCTAGTTCATAGGCCTCTGACATCGCCTTCTGCCACTGCGCTGCATATTGAGTATGGCTGCCTTGGTTAGCTGTCCTGTCAGTGCCAAAGATCAGGTCGATTGGCAGACGAGGGTGGCGGTCTGTTTACTGTGTTGAATATTCTAGAACGTTTAAGGACATGCTTAATTGGATTTCTATTGCTATCCGGTATATGAAGGCCTCTCCCAATTGTGCTCGGAAACTCAGACTTTTGAGCAACTTTTGGCTTTTCGAGTAGTTTTTTACGGTTTTCGCAATCTCGAGCAAGTTTTGCCTTTCTGAGCAACTTTTGAGCAAATAAAGCACACATCATGCACGAAATAGTGAATAATTTGATAGAAAACTCCATTTTTGGGAATTTATTGAATGTTTATCAACGTTTTGAACAAATAACCTGTCGCGTGATAACGTATCACGGGACTATTGCGATCCTTGTCAGAAGCGAATGATTCGATGCTGTCCTAGTCTAATATTATAACGGATAACCAGCCTCTGGAGAAACAGTTTTTAGTCTTCTAACCAATGCATTTGGCTCACAGCAAAAGTCTGTCCTTCAAGATTACCTTGTATATCAACCAACGTCATCTTCCGCTCTGACAAGACGTAGCTGATGTGCACGAGGTACTGCTCTTTGGCGTAGACCTCATCACAAGCTTCCTCGGGGGACGGCAGGTTATTGTTTTTGTTGTTGTACCAGTGATAACGCTGGTCCCTTCGATTTTTTTTTTCTTAAACTTGGTTTGTATATTGCGACCACTAAGTTAGATATTTTTGTTTTTACATCTGAACTACTTAATCTGACTTGACAAAGCAACCTAAAATCAGAAATGAAATGTAAATTTAAAACGAATATTGCAAAAAAATTAAGTATTGTAGTAGGAAATAACGCCGAGTTTTGAATTTTATAGAAATGATTTGGAAATACATGAGACAAGAAAGGTGATAGAAACCGACGTCTCGGTGCATATCGCGCCATTCAACTTAGCCTTTTCACAAATCGCTTTTATCATAAATCATGTAACCTTGATAATGGCGCGAGATGCACCGAAACGTCGGTTTCTATCACTTGTATTTCTTTTCTTTTGAATTTTATGCTAAAAAAAAGACATGATAACAAGGGGCCACCATACATAACATTGTAGTAATGCAGAATTTGCAAGAACACACGAATTTTATAAAACTATTGCGCATTTTATTTCTTGGCAACGTAAACTCAATTTTACCCATGTCTGAAAGTCAAATGAATTTGTCCTCAGCACGGCCTTTAGCAGAGTTAACGAGCCTGCTGTAGATGGCGACACATTTCAAGTAGCGTCCATACTATTTCAGTATGGGGAAAACGAAAATTGACAATGGGTTCAACGGTCTACCAAGATCCAGGTTGAAAATCAAACACTACTTCTGAAAGATCATAGAAAACTGTATTAGAGTCTTAATAAATTAGCTTTGCCGATGGTACTTACGCATGGTCAAGGATGGCGGCATCTTGAACAAAGACTATTTAAAGTGGTTTGGTTGATATAAAAACAAATATATCAAAAGTATCAGACATTTTTCTTGTTACCACTTTGATATATTTATAGTTATATCAACCACACCACTTTACAAGTCAAATGTCACGTATCGTTGAAATTCCTTGAACTTTCCTTTTAAAATTTAATTTGAAAAAGCCTATGTAAAGACGTTATAATCAGTTATTTTCACCGTATTTTCTCGATTAAAAGCCGGACCCCGATAACAGGCCGGCCTCTTATAAACGCCGGGCCAAAACTGCTAATTTCTAAATAAACGTTAGGGGCATTTGAACGAGGTCCCGGCGTTTGCTCGAGGTCCCCATTTGCGGTATGAGATTACAAGTGAAAATAATATCTTGAATACCACTGCTACGTCAAACTACTAAGTACGGCATGCTGCTTTGGTAATCTGAATAAATGTGCAAAGGAAAATAACCGGCGAAATATAACTAGGATGGATGCTGTATAACAATTAAAAAACACATTATCAATGTCCGCCTTCGTATTGTATCACTGACGCACTTTCTTTCTATTTTATAGTACTCTCTATATTTGGATCCCTCTAGCGTTTGTTTGTTTGTTTTCATGAGTCGTCCTCTCTGGGAGGAAATCGCGCATTGAACAGTAATAGGGAAGAATGTTGGCGCAGTGGTGAAAGCACTCGCCTTCCACCAATGTGTCCCGGGTTTGATTCCCGGACTGGGTATCATATGTGGGCAGAGTTTTTTGGTTCTCTACTCTGCTCCGAGAGGTTTTTCTAGGGGTACTCCGGTTTCCCCCTCTCCTCAAAAACCAAAATTTGGTTTAATTTGATTTAATTTGATTTGATTTGAGATTTGTAATTAGTAGGCGAAGGGCCACCTCGTGGAAGTACTACTAATAAATCCTTATTATCATTATTATTATTATTATTATTATTATTTGAAGGTCACCTTTCTTGCACTCCATTATTTAAAAAGCCGGACCCCTTTTAACGTCGGTTTCAAATAAAACCTGCGACCAAATCGCCGATTTTTTTAAATAAACGCCAAGGGCGTTTATCGAGTAAACACGATAGTAAGGTTGAGTGGAAACATGACCTGTTAGAATTACAAACAACCAAAATAGTTTACTTACTTTCATAATCCAATGCGACGTTTAGTAAACATAAAAGGTTATCTTTCATTAAAGGGACTAATGATTGGTAAATATTCTATAAAATGCTATAGTTTTATGGTCACATAACTTCTTCATTACAAAAGCGCGTAAACAGTGAAAAAAAAAATGACTGTACTGAGTGAGATTTATTAACACCGTGCTCGCTCATTTATTCATTCATTCATTCATCCATCCATCCATCTACCCACCCGTCCGTCCGTCCGTCCATCCGTCCGTCCGTCCGTTCGTTCGTTCGTATCTTTACCTATTTATTTATTTATTTATTTGTTTGAATAGAATTCATTACGGCCCCAGTCATGTATCTCAAGAATAAAGAAAAAACCAACTCGGATTAAAGGCCCTGGGGATCTTTAGTTTTTATACCAGAATGGCTCCGAATTTGCCCAGAAAGACGTCCCACTGGATTGTAAGCCGGCGAAAATGCAGTCCTTATTCCCTGCTAGGAGGGGCCTCTTTTCCTTGTATTCAACGTGCGGGAGAAAAGACACCTCTGCCTTCGGTCGCAATGGTCTTTGATTAAACCGCCGTCCGCGGTCGTGGACCGAGGTTTTAAAACGCATGCTCTCTTTATTGTTTGCTGACCGATTATGTACTAAAAGTATCACGTCATGGTTCGGTCGCTAAGAAACCGCCGCGCGTGCTCAACACAGACCGTTTCGACCAATGGCAAGAGGTTTCTCTCGCACGCTGAATACAAGGAAAACAGGCCTCTGTTAGCAGGGGACAGTCGTTAGCGATAAAAATTGTGAAAAGATCTAAAGGCGTAAACTGTATTTTGTTTTTCCAGGGAGCCATATTTGACGTTTTGAAAGCGTACGCGTCACGATGACTGGATAGCATCAGCTGTATTGAGAGATACAACTAGTACATATCGAGCAGGAAAATAGAAGCCAAGAATAAAAATGGTAGAAGATGTAAACGATCGTCGCAGTTATTAACGCTACAAAGGGGGAGCGAAGAGAAGCCCGCAGCTGCTAACAGAGCAGTTGTAGTCACTGACCATCAATGACAAACGCTTTGACAACAAACAAGCCGCAGAATATCCCCTTGCGTTGTTTCGAAACAAGAAAGCTTTCCACTTTAATAGATAGTCTGTTGTGTCATCTACTAAATGATGTCAATAATATGTGATACGTATGCGAATAGCGCCACTCGGACCAGGTGACGTCATCCAACCTGGGAGGCTTTTTTTTAGCTTTTTCACTTTTCAGTTTTGGCTTGTATGTGGAAAGAACAGTAGTTATCAAACTTGAAAGGCAAATAGACAACTAAGACAAGGAAAATAAATAATAAATAGGTGTACTGAACTTCCCTTTTCAACTTAATTTATTTGCAGTTCATATCAACCGTTAAACCACACCTCGCTTGTCATTAAATACTTCTTATATCTATGAGGCGATTTTCACCAAATTCAAAGAAAACACGTCTCGAAGATAAATGACGAGTTTCTGAAATGGAGAGGTTTCCGGAAAAAATTATCTTGAAAAAAAAAAGAAACAAACAAACAAAAAAGAGGGAGGGGCGCATAGCAACCACGCCTTACATGTCCGAGGGTTAAATATTCCCATGACCAAATTCCACTTCATGTTGACTTGCACTTGTCTTCGCGATTCAGTCAAAATCTCTACTAGCCTTTCGATTTTTAGAGTGTTGTGAGACTAGCGGCGAGGGTGGAGAAGCGGAATAAGAAGAGGGAAAAGGTATCTACCCCGGAGGCCCTCAAATGGGAAAATTCGTATCAGTTAAAGGTGACCGAGGGAATAATTCGACTCTGCGAAAATAATATGTTATTCAACGGAAGTTCTAGTCGGATAATCGCACACTTTTTAAGTTTTTAAAGCATTTCGGGCCCGTTTCTCGAAGCTCCCGGAATTACCGGGCCCATTAAACTCTTTTGTTTTCCATTCCAGATGGGAGTTTCAAAAGTTTTGAAAAGTATGCAGTGAAGTTATCAGCTAAAGAAACAAATTGGACTTCATTTGAAGTCAGAACACACCATGCAACAAACTATCCAACGCCCATAGTTTACAATTAAAATTGCGATCGTGAAAACGGCCAAATGGAAAAACAAACAAACAAACAAACAAACCGTTTCAACAAGAAACTACAAAAGACTAACGAAAGATGTACAGAAGAGGAAGAACTAGTACTTGCTTTTGATGATTTATGTCTGGGATAAACCGAACAGATAGCACAGGTAAATCTGACCCTACAAAGACTTAAGCCGGATTCAGACACCGATCTTTACATGAGCCAAACTTAGTTCGAATTTGGACCGACACAAATAAACGAAATCACTCTTGTTTATTCAGACGTAGAACTTACCCTCTCCGTTCCATGGGCGTTCCTTATACAGTTCCAGTTCTGAGGAAAACTTCTTAAGTATATCCAACATAATAATTTATGCATAAGATTTGGCACATGAAAAGTTCGGCGTCTGAATCAAAGCCGTTGCAAAGTCGGAATTTCCGCCTCATCCAGGTGAAAACAACGGCTTAGCCGATCCAAATTAAAATAACCGTTCTCAATTGATTCAGACGCCGAATTTTTTATATACTTAATTGAATGCATTAGGTTCGGCTCATGAAAATTCCGGTGTCTGAATCAGGCCTTGGTCATGCGTAAATTGTAATACAAGTGCCATGCTTCTTTGACTCATATTCGTTATTATCACGAGTTCTCTTTGATTAAAACGTCTAGTAAACAAAAAAGACTTTTTTCTAACGAACGGAGATTTTTGGGTTGGTCTAACAGCGATTCCACTGACAGTGGCATGTGATGTCAGCAAAAGCGTTATCTTGGTAATTTCTAAGGAAACTATGGCGTGATTTTCACTTCTTATAATTGCCTGAGCTGTATTCTGGCAGTAGCAAAACTGCATTCGAATCTCTGATACAGTACCTCGTTATAAAATCCTGACAAGCTTAGAGGGTTTATTTCCCTCACAATGTGAGATTTTAATGAATATCTCCGGCGGTACAAATTATGCTCACTTGTCTCCTAACATTACTTATTTCCCCCACTATCCAGAAAGGGAGTGCTAGCAGACTATAAGGCTTTATGGACATGAAACTTGAATTTTTGAAATAAAAGACAGCAGTTTTTGTACTCATCTCCCCAAAAAGAAGTGGCGTTAGTTCAGTTTCTTTTTCCTGTTGTACAATTTTACTATATTCTACTTGATAGCTGAGTTAATCTTTTGTCTCACGATTGAGTCACAAAGATGTGGATCGCGACGTTTCGACCGCTATACTGCTGGTCTTCATCAGGCGATGGTGTCGACTGGCTGCGTGTGAGTATAAGAAGCACCGTGGCTGGTGGTCATTGGTGCGTTTCGATTCTCGCTTAGGCTGTGGTTGATTGTAGGATTTCGATCCTTGTCGTCCAGACTAGAAATTGTTCCCTCAGCGGTCCGCTTTGGTACTGATCCGCTGTTGTGGTGTTTGATCGTGGGCATCCACGCCTCAGGAATTTCAATTCCACAGTCCCTGTTGATGTTGTTAGGGTGAAGTCTTGTGTGAATAGTCTCTTTAACCCTACGGGTGTACCAATGTGGGTCTCGGTCAATAAATTTAACTTCGTCCCAGAGCGGATAATGTCCGGTCGCGTTGCTATGTTCTGAAACGGCGGAGGATTGGGTTCGAGCAAGCCGTATGTCTCTATCGTGTTCCTTAATCCGTTCATCCATAGCTCTTCCCGTCTCTCCAATATAAACCTTACCACATTCGCAGGGAATCTTGTAGACTACTCCGTCTTGTTTTACTGGATCGACAATGTCCTTTGGTCGCACTAGGTGTGGTCTAAGAGTTGGGTCAGATCTGAAAACAGTCCGTATGCCTTGTTGTTTTAGGCAACGGCGAAGAGCCTCCGATGTGCCTTTGACGTATGGCAGAACCACAGTAGATTTAATTGCGGGTTCAGGATCTTTAGTGGTTGTTCGTCCCTTGGCTTTCTCCGCATAGCGTTTTTCGGGAAAAGGCGTGACCATAACAGTGCGAATTAAGTTGCATGGTAAAAACTGGTTAAAATTTTGAGTCAACTGTGGTCAGACGGTTTCATTCAGTGATGCCGCTTGACCTTCCGATAGAGAGTTTTCACCATACATGACAAAAAGACTCCAGTTATGAAGCATATGACCCTTCTTCTTTATGCGTGTTTTATTTTCTCGCCAAATTCATGTATACAAAACCTTTTGCTGTCACCATCATCAATGAATCGTTCCGAGAGAAAGCGTTGAGGGTAGATGAGAAGAAGTGGCACTTGCATCTTCCACAGCTCGTCATAATTGATCAAGTGAAGGCATTTGAAAGTTAAATCAAAATATATTTCGCGATTCACACATACTAATACCCAGGAGCCAATGACGGCTATGAATAGATCGTGATTCACGTACCGATGCCATATGACGTGACATTTCTGGTATGCCGGGCAACTCATAATGGTGGTCATAGAAAGTTTTTAATCATTTCTGATTGTTTAGCGCATGCACTAGACTGTCACGAAAAAGGGAAACATTACTGACATTATGCCTATAATACTGAAACCCAGAAGTGTTCGAGCAAATTGTAGTATAATTATTAAGTTGTATATTCCACCAAATGGCAAGCACGCAGATACTGCGAAATTCGTAGAAACCAATAAACATTGCGAGAACCATGCAGGATTGTTGAGAGTATTTTTCAAACGAGCATTTTTAATATTGGATCAAAGCTGACTGAACCACTTTGGACTTAACACAATTTGGTGCTAAGAATTGTTTCACAGCTACCAACAAATTAAGACGAGAGCCGCAATTAATCCGCTCATTTGCAGCTTTTTTGAGCGACACTATATTAACCAAAAACATTACATGTAGCTTTACCAGACTCGAAGAAATTCTATGAACAACACGTAAATTTCCAAAAGAGGAAGCTTAAGTGGGTTTGTGAAAAATGTCTATCTATAATGGTGATCGTCACTGAACAAAAGAAGCACTTACAGCCAATACAGCCATTTATTGTGATCAAAAACACCACTGGGCAGCTCTATCAACTGGTTTTCACTCAAGTACCTACAAACGAATAGTCACAATACTGTGTTAATTAACCATTTTCACTTTTTATATTGAATACTTTGGTGACATTGATTAAAGTAATCACATGCGAATTACAGAGTCCTCATTTGTTAACTGACTTAGTCAGGTAAGCAACGGTGTAAGTAATCATGGTGCTAGATCCAGTTAGTTTGCCAAACAACGCATATAGAACATAATACATGGTATATGCCCTTAAAAGTATTATCCCTGGTGTATTTGTTCTGAAAATGAAAATAGCACGTTTTGTGCGATCGTAATCAGGACCTACGTTTCGCAAAAAGAATGGCAAATACAGCTCTTTCACTTTTCAAGATGGATAAGAAGAATAACCTTTGAATTTTGTTCAAGCTAAGTATACCTTGAGAAGTGGCTGCAATTTACGGTAAGTCAGTTTTTAAACGGAAAATAAATGCGTGATGCTTTCCGATGCAGTATTTCACCGCAACAAGGGAAAGCGAACGCGACTTGTTCAGTTCTGTTTTTTAGAAAATCGCTTTCGCCAGTTTGTCTTTTGTTCTTATGCCATCGAGATAGCGCCAGCAATTCACGTCCAACGCTCTCATAAAAACGTTGTCGGTGTTACCCTTGTCTCATGCGTCCACAAATAAACCGTAAAACATCTTTACACTTCACATGCTTCACATGTTTATTTCGTTTCTTTTTCCTCTCGTCCCCTCGTTCAACTCGCGCTCTCTTTTTTGATAACCCGGATGAGTACGTCATACACAAGACTCGTTTCCGCTTGCGGTTGTTTTGTTTTTAGTACAATCTCTACATGTAACATACATCCCCTCCGAGGAAAAGTGTCGTCCCTGACACTTAATGAAAATGTGAAAGAAAAATCACGACAGTAAACTAGAGAGATAATTCTCCTAAGGAAATGCTACAAAACAGTCCACGTTTTCCGTACAATAAAACTGACTTAAAGGATCCTTTCTTCTTTGACTCATTTCATCTTCTACGTAGTGACATTGGTACCAATAATCCATAAAGGCTGCAGCCATTCAGTGTTCTGGTAACATTTCCTATCCTGAGGGCTCACCCTCCTTAAAGTTCTACTTATTTCTGACGGTGTTTTGAGCAAGAAAAAGAAATCTAAGTCTTATTATTATTTTTTTTTTACAAAACGGAACTAAGGTTTTTTTGTTTTCGAACAGCAGTCTTAAAAAATGTGGGGCTTGGCATTTGCATGTGTCCATAGGTCACTGGATATAGTCCATGGCAACCAACGTTCACTGGATAACTAAAGTTTGCTGGAGGCATCCCCTGGTAGCCAAAGATCATTGGATAATGAAATGAGGGAAACGGCTGTATGGTCGTAGGGGGTACGGGCTGCCAGGTAGCTGGTAAACTTGTTTGCCACGCAAGAGGAAGACCTTGGGCATATGAAGTAGATGGTAACGGTACACTGTCATTGGTAAGTGATTGCACAACAGCTCTAGCCTGGTACACTGGGTTTCCAAAAGTGTCATAAGTCAAGACCGCTGGGGGACGTCTGTCACGCTGAGGTCTAGACTCTGGTATAGAGGCGCCTTCCTGGATAGTGTTACCTGGGATCGATGGTCCTGCCTCATTCTCACTTGCTTCAGGGAGGGGTGATGTCTCCTCTACAGGGGGGTGATGTTCCTGCTTTTCATCTGCCGAGCAACCATCTTCTCCCTCTCCTCTGTCTGAGACGGTCGCTGATTCCCAGGCAATATCCTCAGACACTGACTCCGCGGAATGGTCAGTTTGTAGTTCTGGTTGCCGTTCAGGTTCGAAGTTCAACTCGTAATGCTCGGTTTCGTCGTCTGACGACCCTTCCACAAGTGTTGTAGGCGTCTGATTTGTCTCTCTCCTACTTTCTTTCCGAGACTTCTGTCTGTGAGGGGTCTTACTCCCAACATCTACTGGTAGATGGTTCCATGACAGCAACAGGTTTCTGTGCAGAATTCGTGCTCCACCAGGACCTGTCTCAGGTTTGACCTCATAGACTGGACTGTCCTCACCTTTACGGCTAATCACCACATGAATTCGGTCTTCCCAGTGCGAGCGAAGTTTACCTGGGCCACCCCGTTCGCTTAAATTCCGCACAAGCACTCTATCTCCGGGTTGCAACACTGAACATCGGACATGATGATCATAGCAAATATAACAAAGCAAAACAAAAATTTGAGAATGACTCAAATGACGCAAATTCAACTCTTCTCTGGATAGCTCAGGAAGAACTGGAAACATTTTATGAAAAGAAAGTTGAAGGAATAATAATTCGGTCACAAGCCAGGTGGTACGAACATGGTGAGAGAAGTTCTAAATACTTTCTTAATTTAGAAAAGAGAAATCATGTGAAAAAGCATATTCGTAAATTGTGTATAAATGGCCTCCTCACCACGGATCCCCTCAGGATTTTAAAAGAGCAGAAGCGTTTTTACCAGGAATTATATCAGAGCATTAATAGCACGTCGAATAACAGTGAGAAAATCTCACTCTTCCTAGATAATCTCAATATACCTAAATTATCAGAAACAGATAAAAACTTTTGCGAAGGTAAAATTTCTGCTGGTGAGTGTTACAAATTACTTGATAGGTTCCAAAATAATAAAACGCCAGGAAATGATGGGATCCCCATCGAGTTTTATAAAAAATTCTGGTCTTTAATCAGTGACCCTTTCATTAATTCCGTAAATGAGTGTTTCGAAAAAGGCGAAATGTCTGTGTCACAAAAGCAAGCTGTTATTACTCTTATAGAGAAAAAAGGAAAAGATCGCTCCTCTCTAGAAAATTGGCGGCCCATCTCACTTCTAAACGTTGATACGAAAATTATGACCAAAGTAATCGCCGCAAGAATAAAGGAGGTACTTCCAAGTATCATCCATCACAATCAAACTGGATACCTTAAGGATCGTTACATTGGGGAAACCATAAGATCGATTTTTGACATTATGGATTTTACTCTCAATGAAAATATCTCGGGTCTTATGATCTTTATAGATTTTCATAAAGCTTTCGACTCATTAGAGTGGGATTACCTTTATAAATGTTTGGAAGCTTTCAATTTTGGAGAGAACTTTATTAGATGGGTTAAAACATTTTATAAAAACATAGAAAGCTGCACCCTGAATAATGGCTTCTTCTCGGAATATTTTAAGCTTGAGCGAGGTGTGAGGCAAGGTGATCCCCTCTCCCCTTATCTCTTCGTTCTGGCCATTGAAACATTGGCGATTGCCATTAGACAAAATTCTGAAATAAAGGGAATCGTTATCGGAAAAGAAGAAACAAAGCTTCTGCAATATGCTGATGATACCACAGCGACTTTATCGGATAAAGATTCAGCTACAGCACTTTTCAAATTGCTAGACTTATTTAAAAGTGTTTCTGGTTTAATGATCAATTGCACAAAGACAGAAGGAATGTGGATTGGGTCCGCTAGGTACAGCAAATCGAAACCTTTTGGAATCAAGTGGCCAGATGAGCCGATAAAGGCACTTGGAGTGTATTTTACGTATGATATTAAGCTACTTCACGAAAAGAATTTCATAGAAAACTTAGATTCTATTAAAAAACTTATTAATCTCTGGTCGTCCAGAGGTCTTTCCATTTATGGTAAAGTGACAGTCATAAAATCTTTGCTAATTCCAAAATTTGTTTATGTCTCGTCTTTACTTCCGACCCCCAAGGAATTGGTAAAAGATTTAAACAGATTGTTATTTAAATTTCTATGGAAAGGTACGGATAAAGTCACCCGAGCGTCGACAATAAATGATTTTGAACATGGAGGCTTAAGAATGATTGATATTGATAGTATGATCGTATCTCTAAGATTAGCATGGTTAAAAAGAATATTTAATGAAAATGGTGGAACATGGAAAAGCTACCTAGGTTATCTCCTGGAACGCTCCGGTGGCTTATTCTTCATTAACTGTAATTATGATTTAAAAGATTATCCAAAATTTTCTCAATTCTATCATGAACTTCTGAGTTGGTGGGCACATTTTCGAAACACTTTTGATTCAAAACGTGATTGGTGTCATATAATTTGGAATAATAAAGAGATACGCATTGGGAATAAACCTGTTTACTATAAAAAATATTTTGAATCTGGTATAATTTTTGTTAAGGATCTGTTATTTCATTTGAATATTGAAGAGTCATTTAACTGCATTAAACGCAAATTTAGCAAAACGAATCTTTTAATGTGGGCAGGACTTCGTCATTCTATACCAATTAACCTTAAATTAGATACCCCTCAGAATTCTCTGGCACCCACTCCAATTCTAAAAATAAAAAATAACACTTTTGATGTAACAAAAAAGAAATCAAGAGATTATTATAATTTGTTAATCAGTAATAAGGCTCAATTTCCGAATGCTACTAATAATTTAAGAAGTGATTTCCATTTGTCTACTGACCAGCTGAAGCAAGTCTTTAGACTTCCTCACAGCGTTGCTTTTGAACCATACGTGAAAGCTTTTCAATACAAAATATTAAACTCAATTTTATTCACTAATGTTAAATTGCACAAAATTGGTTTCATAGAGAGTGACCTCTGTAGTTTTTGTGAGACAGTACCTGAGACTTTACACCATTTACTTTTTCAATGTAGTTATTCAAGACTGTTTTGGTCCAACTTCGAATGGTATTGGCTCTCTTTAACGAATGACAAGATCCAGTTATCTCTTCAAGATGTAGTAGTTGGAATAATTTCCTCTCAATACTCTTCACTTCTAAACCTTCTAAATTTTTTTATTATCATTGGAAAATTGTATCTATGGGACTGCAGGAGAGATCACGTGCACCCTGACTTACAGAGATTTAAGGTCAGACTGAAATTGAAGTACGAAATTGAACGTTTTATAAGTTTAAAAAATAAGAATTATAATATTTTTAAAAAGAAATGGATCTTTCCACCTTCTTTGTTATTCAACCAAGTATAAATGTAAGTATATGTATATATATAAATATATATATATATATATATTTTTTTTTTGGTTCTGGCGCAGTGTAATCTTGTATCCCTTTAGCGTTTTAGTTTTGTTTGACTAGTTATATGTATATATATTTTGCGTAATGTAATCTCGTTTCCTTTTAGCTTGTTAGTTTTGTTTCATTAGTAATTATTGTAACGCAAGTATTGTAGAATAGTGTAAATTGTCAATTGTAATGTTTTGTAATCTGAACTACTGTAATTATTGTAAAGCAGTTTTGTTTTGTTACAATAAACTATAAAGTTGTTGGAAAAAAAAAAAAAACTCTATCTCCGGGTTGCAACACTGAACATCGGACATGATGACCATAGCGTTGTTTTGCTCTGTCGCTCCCTTCATTTGCCCGTTTGTTTGCTAGTTCATAGGCCTCTGACATCGCCTTCTGCCACTGCGCTGCATATTGAGTATGGCTGCCTTGGTTAGCTGTCCTGTCAGTGCCAAAGATCAGGTCGATTGGCAGACGAGGGTGGCGGCCAAATAGCAGATAAAAAGGAGAGAACCCAGTAGCCTCGTTCTTCGTGCAATTATATGCGTGTACGACTTGATTAAGGTGATCTGCCCACCGTGATTTCAGTGTCTCTGGTAGGGTGCGGAGCATATTCAACAAAGTGCGGTTGAATCGTTTAACTTGTCCGTTCCCTTGTGGATGATAAGGGGTGGTGCGGGAGTGTCCCACGCCGCACAACTTCTCTAGCTCTCGGTAAAGGCGATTTTCGAACTCTCCTCCCTGGTCATGGTGAATCTTTAAAGGAAAGCCGAATCGAAGGATCATTGTAAAGTTTTCGAGCGACTGTTCTGGCTGACTTGTTCTTTGTAGCATAAGCTTGCGAATAGCGAGTGAAGTGGTCCATCACAACAAGAATATATTCGTACCCTCCACTGCTCTTCATCAGATGGAGAAAATCGATAGCAATCAGTTCGAACGGTACAGTAGTGGTGATTTTTGCCGCCGACCGGTTAGCTCAGTGGTAGAGCACCGGACTACCGTGCGGGAGGTCGCGGGTTCAAACCCCGGCCGGACCAACACTCAGGGTCTTTAAATAATTGAGGAGAAAGTGCTGCCTTTGTAATGACATCTACAAACGGTTAGACTTTCTAGTCTTCTCGGATAAGGACGATAAACCGTAGGCCCCGTCTCACAACTCTTCATAATTCTCTGATTCTGTGGGACGTAAAAGAACCACTAGGGACGTAACAAAACTCTGGCAGTGACCACCTCTAGTGTCTGTCTTAATTTGATATTGACATTACGAGGGCACTCAACTCAACTTCATTAATTGTAAACTGCGTTATAAGCAGTCTGGCAAAGTCCCCCGGCCAGTGTTGTAATGCGCATTTGAATATTGCATAGAAAATGCGCAATATAAATGTGATACATTATTATTATTATTATTATTATTATTATTATTATTATTATTATTATTATTATTATGGAGCCCTGATCTTGAGAGTCGGAGGTTTACGTTTAACACATTGACAGACATGCCCAATATAGTGCTCAATGTCGCTCTGCATGTGTGGCCAATAGAAGCGCTCTCTGGCTAGGTGTAAAGTGCGATCCGCTCCGAGATGACCCATTTTCTCATGCAACTCCTTAAGAATCAGTGAGCGCAGTTTTTTTGGAATGATGATTTGAGTACGACTTCTTGTGCACCGTTGTAGTATCCCATCCTTGTCAACTGACAGGCTATTCCATTCATGAAGGAGCAGCTGCACATCCCTTGGCTCTTTCTTTTTCTCGGCTGTCGTTGGGCGCAATCCACACTGAATCAACTCTCTTACTCGATTGAGGACTGGATCCGTAGTTTGTGCTTGTTTTACGTCAAGTTGCGGTACAATAGGTTTTCCTCCACCGGACATATCTGATTCGAGTGTAGCAGGGTCCCCTGAAAGAGCTGAGATCCAATTCACTGTTCCTTCCTCTTGACGCTTTGCAGAACAAACGACAGTCTGGAGGACTTCATGCGGTATAATCTCTATGCACGACTCCATATATGCAATATAAGCAAGCGCCATTCGCGACAATTTATCAGCATCAATGTTCACTCTTCCCGCTCGGTAGTGAATTGTGAAATTTAAATCGGCCAAGTCACCTATCCAGCGGAGGCCTGTGGCGTTACGTTTTGCCGAGGACTGGACATAAGTAAGCGGATTATTATCTGTGTACACTTTGAAGCTTGGGGCGTAATAAAGGTAATTTCTAAACTGGTCACAGATGGCCCACTTTAGTGCAAGGAGCTCCAACTTTCCAGAAAGTAACTGGTAATTCTTCTCGGCAGGAGTCAAAGTGCGTGACCCATAAGCAACAACGCGAAGGATATCATTTTGGTGTTGGTACAGCACAGCACCAAGCCCATCCTTAGAGGCATCTGTATGAAGGACAAACGGTTTCTCAAAGTTTGGGTAGGCCATGACTGGAGCACACGTCAGTGCGGATTGGTGAGAGGTGGTCCAGACGACTGGGTGCCTTGGCGATAACTGTGAAGGGTTCCTCTTTCCTTGCCTTGGTTTTTCTCTCATGGACTCTTCAGAAGGGTGATCTGTTATCTTAATTAAATCATATATTGGTTTTGCAATTTTTGAGAAGTTCTTTATATATTGACGATAGTAGTTTAAGAACCCCATTAGTTTGCGCACTTCATTAACTGTCTTTGGAGATGATTCCTTGAGAAAAAGCACTGGCTTGATACTGGAGGGGTCTAGTTTGTAGCCCTCCTCCGACACCACGCGTCCAAGAAATACAACTTCTTTTTTAAACAGTTTACACTTCCGTGGTTTGAGCTTGACTCCATGCTCTCGCAGCCGACGCAGGACTTTGCGTGTATGTTCAACATGTTCCTCAAAGGACGCATTGAATATTATTATATCGTCCAGATAAGGTATACAAACAGCATCTCGTAAGTCTCCTAGACAGTTCTCCATAAATCGTTGGAAAGCCCCTGGGGCTCGGGAAAGTCCGAATGGGATCCTCACCCATTCGTAGAGACCCCATGGAGTGATAAATGCTGTATAAGGCTGACTTTTAGCGCTCATGAATCCTTGATGGTAAGCTTTGCCCTGGTCTAGTACTGAAAACCAAGAGTTCCCACCGAGATTATCTAAAGTATCTTGTATCCTCGGTATCGGATGGCGATCAGGTCGCGTTTTCTTGTTCAGTGCTCTGTAATCCACGCATAGCCGCAAACTTTGGCCTTTCTTTCTGACACAAACAACCGGTGAACTGTAGGACGAGGAGGACTTTCGGATGAAATCACGATTTAACAAATCTTCAATATAAACCTTTACCTCGGGGTATAGTGGTTTTGGCACTGCCACATAGTTCTTCTGAACAGGGGTTTGATCCTCAAGATCCAAGTTTAACTCAAGGTCTCTAATACAGCCAACATCACTGTCATCCCTTGCAAATGAATCTGCTTCCTCGGTAAGTAATTTAAGTGCCACGTCCTTCTGATGGGCATTGAGACCACTTAGGTCTATGTCCTTTATGTGTGATGGAGTACTCAAAGTTCTTCAGCTTGTGGGGGTATAAGTGGTGGGCCTCCGGCGTTTCCAGTACATGTTGTAGCCTGATCAGCAACATTTGCTTCTGTACTCTCTTCATCAGGTGTTTTCATGTTCCTATTAGAGTCCTTTAACCTAACTTCTACTGGTGTAACTGATTGTACAAGTTGTAGTCGCAAAGTTCGTCCCGGAAGTCAGATATCATGGTTGGTATTGTTAACAATGTCAATTTCCACTTTACTTGATTTCCCTTTCTTTACAGTCAACAAAGTCTCTGTAATCTCCAACCCGCTAGGCCATGGGTTAGACGGTTCAAACAGTACTGGAGTAGTTCTCAGGTCCTGTGTTTGCTCTGCAAGTCACACTTTGTTTTTGTCTGGGAGGTATAATAGTATCATGCTTCATGGTCTTGATCAAGCAGAGATCACTTTGATTACGGCTTTGAATAAAATTCACTAATACTGAAGCATTTTTGCCATTTAACTCAGTAAAACTTGAAGTAATTTCTTGATGTAGCATAGCATCCGCACTACTGGTTTTAACAATCTCCTCAATCACGTTAAAGCCGATTATTGGCGTGTCTAATGATTGGTCTGTAACAAGAAAGGGAACTGTCAATTCCTCCTTAGACGACAGCAGTCTAAAGTTAAGCTCCACCCATTCTATGTATGGCATCTCACCACAATTGGCTGCGGTCAGGCTCAGTTCAGAATTTAACAACTCTGATATGTTCTTAATAGTGATCCCAGGGAAATTCCTTCTTACTAACTGGTCAGATATTAAGGAAACCTGGGCCCCAGTGTCCCAAAGTACATCTACCTTTTGGCCATTGATCTCCCCCTTAAGAGTACACTTCTTTCCTACCAATCCTACTACTGTGGCGTGCTGCTGTGGTGTTAGGTGACTGACAAAGGTGCTACTACTGGGATCCGCATTCTCTTGTTTTGCTTTGTTTGACAGGTACTCAATCGCATTACACAACACTTTGTGTTCCTGCCAGTGTTTCTTCTGACAATTCCGGCTACAATACTTCACGGCCTTGCACTTTGAACATTGTAAGAACTTTGCCTTTCCTGACTGAACTTTCCGACAACCATTACATCAGAGGGACTTGTTACTACTGTTGTCGACTATTCCGCGTCCCGCCGGAATAGTCATCGACCGTTTCCCTGTCGACTATCCCGGTTCTCGTTACGGTAACATTCCCGAGCCACATGCCCCGAGTCACCACAACCAAAGCAATGATTACATTCCTCTCCTCTTCCCCTCTGCTTGCAATTCTGACAACCCGGTTTGGCTGATAACCACGCCCACGGCCCCTGTAGGATGGCCCACGCCAGTTAGGATTTTCTGCTTGGCTCCCTCGACGATTGACTTGATCCTCGAGATCATTTATTTCTGACTTGATCTGACGGATCTCTGGCAAAAGTTGCTGACCTCCATCTGTAGATGCATTCTTAGCTCTTGCTTCTCTTTCGTCTTTGCCTACCTCACATGTATGAACTTTGGCAGACTTTTGGCGTTCACTAGCCAGCTTGGAACTCATTTCTGCTTGTTGCGAGGCTAATTCATTCACCTGCCGCATGAGCTCTTCATCGGTGAGTCCCGAGGTGCGTAAGGTGGGTCTTAAGTTAGATGCAAGGATGTCATCACGAAGACCAGTTTCAAATGATTTTACAAAGGTTTTCTGAATCAGGGATGCACCGTAATTGAACTCACAATCTGACTCCTTACTTGCAAAATTCACCTTGTTACGCAAATCCAGCGCACGGAGAAGGAACTGTTGTGGCGATTCACCACTACTGTGTTGGCACAAGGTGGCCAATTGTTGGTATACTTCTGAGGCTGTTTTCTCTCTATAATGGACACGAAGGACCCTTCGTAGCTTAGCTAGTGAGAGGTCACTTAGAGTCTCAACATAGCTCCGAAGACTACTGTGCGGAGAGATGGCACGAATCACTGCATCCACAATTTCATTTTCTTGGTAATCACGTTTTAGCCCTGAGTCTATCTGGTGCATTAAGGAAACAAAAGTTAGTTTCTCCGTTTGCCCTGGTTCGCCGATCTGGCCAGAAATCTTAAATTCGCGAAGTAACAAAGATGAACTCGACTTTGTTTTCGCTAACTGACTCAATATATCTGCCACTCCCTTTTCTTGTTTAGGTCCTCCGTCAGAAGATTGTTTCTCCGTTTTTACTCCTGAAGCTGCTGGTTTTTGCTCTACCTCTTCGAGGGGCGGTACATTGCCGGTCACAAAAGCAAGTAACTGTTCGAGGCACGCTCGTGCTTCCTTTTCATCGCCCGCCATTTTGCTGTCGATGGTTTTCGTAATAATTTTGATTCTCTGCATCTTAATTTTACCCGCAGGGTCATCGTCGATTCCCAATAGTCCTATCATTTCAGCCAAACCCTTCTCATCTTGTTCGAACAATCGAGACTCTACTTGGAGTTGTAATTGTTCCATAATTAATTCTAACGGTGAAAGCTTATTTCCAAACTGAACACAAGTAACCTAGCGCAAACGCTGTAATTCCGGTAACAGTGAGTCGACAGAAAAATCAACTCGTCCACTTCGCCAAACACAAAACAACTAGCGAATGTACTCCACCGTCAAAGAGCCCAATATTGTAAAGTCCTACCGTACGCATCTGACTGTTTTCGGTCGCCGCTTGCCTCCTCAATTGCAATCCACGTGTTCATACCGCTCCACTCACAATCTCCTTAGCTCCAATTCTGACCATTTCTGCTTCCCTTGACAACAAATAACGTCCCACGGACTTGAGAATCGAAGTTCGTCCTGGCAAGGTCACCAAAATGTTACCCTTGTCTCATGCGTCCACAAATAAACCGTAAAACATCTTTACACTTCACATGCTTCACATGTTTATTTCGTTTCTTTTTCCTCTCGTCCCCTCGTTCAACTCGCGCTCTCTTTTTTGATAACCCGGATGAGTACGTCATACGCAAGACTCGTTTCCGCTTCCAGTTGTTTTGTTTTTAGTACAATCTCTACATGTAACATCGGCAAAAGCAAAGACAGTGGAGAAACTGACCCAGCGCACCATATATAACCCTTCAGTGAAGAGACAACCCGTACACTTCCAGCAAGCGACTGTAGCTCGTATTACAACTAAGACCGATGGATAAAGAAAATGAGAAAGAAATAGTCATTGCAAGTCGACCTAAATTGTTTGCAAGCAAGATCATTTTTTAGGTAATGATCTTCCTTTGTTTCAGCCAGATGTACGTCAATCAATACATCAGTAACTACTGTAAGACGACGAGATTATTAACATCCGAATTTATCAAACTGGGAAATGGTTTTTCTGTCTTTTGCTCTGTAAGGCATAACATAAAATAACATTTACTCTCGTAGCTCTTCCTCGAGAACATCGAGGCTTTCCATCACAGCAATCATGTTCCTCCCTACATTACAGTATTCTTGCAATACAGTGCTAAAATCTTCAGAATCTTTAACGCTTACTGAAATCTGTGATCACCTGGCAATAGACCTTTCCACGGTTAATGACGCTATCTGGACTGGGGTGCAAACACGACTAAAATTACAGTAGATGTATGGGAGTTTGGCCGACTTTGAACCGCTGTAACGTCGCTAAAAGGCGGATTTCCAACATCTGCCAGTACTTCAAATAGTTTTATTTATATCATTCATTTAACAGAAAATAAGCCCGTTGAAGAAGGTACGACGTTCGTAAATTCGAATAATATTCCCATGTGGCTTGTAATATTGGGGCTATTAGCATAATTTTGAGTGAAGGGTTTGTATTAAATCTTAAAAATTCGTTTACGGTCGTTGTAGGCTGAATACTTCATGAAAATAATCTCAGTGCAAATGTCTTTCAAAGGACATTTTTGCTGTGAAAATCCGGTCCGCCTCTTTGTAGCGGCGTTACAGTGGTTCAAAGTCGGCGAAAATCCCATGTTTTTACTGTAATTTTAGCCGTGTTTGGCCCCAACCAAGATTGCGTCATTGTCCGTGGAAAGGTCTATTGTTCACGACGTTCTTCTCAACTCATTAATAAGTCATAAGTTCGATTGCCAACAAAAAAACGGCTGAATTCGTCACGTGCATAAGTTTTGATACCCAATGAAAACCCAGATGAAAATTACGCGTGTTTTGGATCAGATATCCAAACCAAGCGTGGTTTTCATCTGGGTTTTCATTGAGTATTAAGATTCACGCATAAAAACAAAGCAAATTAAACACAAGAGCAGTACTTACCATTAGCTATACAGTGCTAGTTAACTTTTTTTCATTTACAAAAAGTTTTATATCATGATTTGTAAATTTCGCGAACCAGCAGTTAAGAGATACGGCATCAATTTACGATATTTCACAATTTCCAGGATTTCAGTACAAGTCATAATCTTTGTAAAGACAGCCAGGATATGATCTAAAATCGGTACTTTAGACTCTCTTTCCAACTGCCATTGTCTACAAATGTTCAAAGCCCATTTGTTGTATTTTGTGGAAGCTGGAACGACGGACGAAAACGACTTGCTCCTTCCTTCATCTCCGCCATTATTGTGTCAGCTACAATAATTGACTGTTGACGCAAGTCAAACAACTCACAAAATGTATGCAGGAAAAGAGTTGTGGAAAACACAAAAGAATGTATGCGCTGTGCAGTTGCTCTTTAAAACAATTGGTTCTAATTGTACAGAGGATGTATTTGCCATATTACATTTCATTTTTATGCGTGTTTGAGAAGCCATATCAAAACCTCGTGCTTCGTGTTTCATCAGGGTTGCTATCTGTTTCTCGGTGTTTGGAACCCCTGATGAAACATTCGCACTTGTTTTTGATAGATGACTTGAACAGTTTCGACAAGAGCCAAGCGCTCACCGCAGATGAAGTTAATCTCCTCCTCCTTGCGCTTTGCGAAGTATGAAATCATTTAACTATAAAAGATTGCGACAAAAATGTTTTCTTACAAAAATGATAAAAAGCTAAAAAAGGTGGCTAATTCGACGGCGTTTTGAAGTAAAGATAACGCCGTTATCAAGTCAGAAAATGATGAAATTTTAGGGCGTATGAATACTAAAAGAACAATAGGTGACTAATGGTCGCGACGGACACTTGCTATGAATAAATTCATGAGCCAAATTTTTGCAGTAAGTGTTTCATTTTCAAGCTTCAAATCTCTGAATTTTGATTGTCGAATCCGCTGAAATTTGACAGCGGTCATGGTGGATGATGCAATTACATCATGATTGTTGATTTGTAGAAGGATTGCGCTTTACTTTGATATTTTAGGCTGCTAAAGTTAGAGCTGGCAAAAAGCAATGTTTGTGTCCCAGTTTTCTGATTGACAAGCGCAGTAAAGTAAATGGTTTTATTACTTAGTGTTTAAGTTTAACCTCTTCCGCGATGTGGCAGAAGCAGATGTATCATTTTCAAGACTCGTTGATTGGCTTCCAAACTTAGACTTTGAAGCGTCTGATCTTCTTTTTAAAGTTTGTTTTTGCAATTTTGCTTCTGTCTCATCGCAGTATAGCATTCTTAGTTTATTTCCCTGGAGTATCAGTTACTGAAGTTCTATATCCAAGACCAAAACTCGGACACAAAAATTGCAGTAATTTCCTTCTCCGAAGATCGAACAAGTCCGCCAATGTATTCAAAAAATGTGCGAGAAGTTCATACTTCGAGATTGCAATCAAACGTGCAATCAGCAATACGCCGAACACACAATGTATTGGATAAATTTCGAATAAATTTGGAAAGTAAAACTCTTCTCATGGATATTCCGTGTACCGTCGGAATCAGTCGCACGGTTCATACGTAATTACGTAACTACATATGTAATGAGTTTAGGTGTCCTGTGAGGCCTTGAGAAATGTAGCAGAAATAAATAACTTTAAACTAAACAAAAAGTTTAGCATGTATGGGTCCGTTTGCAAGTTGAGATTAGGTTTGAGTTTCTTGATAAAAAGCATTTCATACACTAAACAATCAAACTTGCTTTGGCTTTGAAAAGGATCTTTCATTCAAAAGATCGCTACCACCGTGCGCTTCAGTGAGATGTTTGCCAATTGCCGAATATTTGTGTTCAGCAACGCGTTGGAAAACGTGTCGGGTTGTGTAACCAACATCTTCTGCATCGCACAGATCACATGAGAAATTATAAACAACGCA
Organism: Pachyseris speciosa; assembly: GCA_016490735.1. Taxonomy (NCBI): domain Eukaryota; kingdom Metazoa; phylum Cnidaria; class Anthozoa; order Scleractinia; family Pachyseridae; genus Pachyseris; species Pachyseris speciosa. The sequence goes on from JAEMWC010001294.1 coordinate 28,654, forward strand.
CTGCTCATTGGCTGCGCAGTCGGGCTGCATAGTGGAGCCAATCTTATGACTTCGCGCAAATGCCTCCGAACACCACCGGCAGAAACTTGATCTTTGAAACGAAGACTAATTCTAATTATGGTGGTATCTCTATCCGCTGTGTTTGCTGAAGGACTTGAATGATCTTGAAGAGAAAAGTTGGAAATCACAGATTCAATAAGGCCCCTAGGGTAATCGAGACGAGTTAAAATAGAGCGTAATTTTGTCACATTCTGCATTATAAACACGTAATTTTTTAACTTCACATTTTCTGAAGTACAGAAAATTTGGCAAATAAGGCAGTCTAACAAGCGCGTCATTGCCACTTCTCAAGTTTCTGGAAAATATTTGCAATACGCTTTGAAATATTTACCAACAAAATTCACACATAGGACAGAAATGATGTAATTTATTCGATGCTAACCATTTCCATTTACACAAGCCTGGATCACAACTACTAGTATGTAATGTTATACTTTTACCATGACACTTGTAAATCCATGGAAATTTGTATGGACAAGGCTGGATCAAAACTACCAATAATGCTATACTTTTACCATGCTACTGGTAAATCATGGAAATAACCATGTACAAGGCTCGATCAAAACTACTTATAATTTGATAATTATACCATGCCACTGGTAAATGCATGGAAATTTCCCTGTACAAGGGTGGATAAAAACTACTTGGAATCTGATAATTTTACCATGCCACTGGTAAATGCATGGAAATTTCCCTGTACAAGGCTGGATAAAAAGTACTTAGAATCTGATAATTTTACCATGCCACTGGTAAATGCATGGAAATTTCCCTGTACAAGGCTGGATAAAAAGTACTTAGAATCTGATAATCTTACCATGCCACTGGTAAATGCATGGAAATTTCCCTGTACAAGGCTGGATCAAAACTACTTAGAATCTGATAATTTTACCATGCCACTGGTACATGCATGGAAATTTCCCTGTACAAGGCTGGATCAAAACTACTTAGAATCTGTTAATTTTACCATGCCACTGGTAAATGCATGGAAATGTCCCTGTACAAGGCTGGATCAAAACTACTTAGAATCTGATAATTTTGCCATGCCACTGGTAAATGCATGGAAATTTCCCTGTACAAGGCTGGATAAAAACTACTCATAATCTGATAATTTTACCATGTCACTGGTAAATGCATGGAAATTTCCCTGCACAAGGCTGGATAAAAACTACTTAGAATCTGATAATTTTACCATGCCACTGGTAAATGCATGGAAATTTCCCTGTACAAGGCTGGATAAAAACTACTAAGAATCTGATAATCTTACCATGCCACCGGTAAATGCATGGAAATTTCTCTGTACAAGGCTGGATAAAAACTACTTAGAATCTGATAATCTTACCATGCCACTGGTAAATGCATGGAAATTTCCCTGTACAAGGCTGGATAAAAAGTACTCATAATCTGATAATTTTGCCATGCCACTGGTAAATGCATGGAAACTTCCCTGTACAAGGCTGGATAAAAAGTACTTAGAATCTGATAATTTTACCATGCCACTGGTAAATGCATGGAAATTTCCCTGTACAAGGCTGGATAAAAAGTACTTAGAATCTGATAATTTTACCATGCCACTAGTAAAAGCATGGAAATTTCCCTGTACAAGGCTGGATCAAAACTACTTAGAATCTGATAATTTTACCATGCCACTGGTAAATGCATGGAAATGTCCCTGTACAAGGCTGAATCAAAACTACTCATAATCTGATAATTTTACCATGCCACTGGTAAATGCATGGAAATTTCCCCGTAAAAGGGTGGATCAAAACTACTTAGAATCTGATAATTTTACCATGCCACTGGTAAATGCATGGAAATTTCCCTGTACAAGGCTGGATCAAAACTACTTAGAATCTGATAATTTTACCATGCCACTGGTAAATGCATGGAAATTTCCCTGTACAAGGCTGGATAAAAACTACTTAGAATCTGATAATTTTACCATGCCACTGGTAAATGCATGGAAATTTCCCTGTACAAGGCTGGATAAAAACTACTTAGAATCTGATAATTTTACCATGCCACTGGTAAATGCATGGAAATGTCCCTGTACAAGGCTGGATCAAAACTACTCATAATCTGATAATTTTACCATGCCACTGGTAAATGCATGGAAATTTCCCTGTAAAAGGGTGGATCAAAACTACTTAGAATCTGATAATTTTACCATGCCACTGGTAATACATGGAAATTTCCCTGTATAAGGGTGGATCAAAAGTACTTAGAATCTGATAATTTTACCATGCCACTGGTAATGCATGGAAATTTCCCTGTACAAGGGTGGATCAAAAGTACTTAGAATCTGATAATTTTACCATGCCACTGGTAAATGCATGGAAATTTCCCTGTACAAGGGTGGATAAAAACTACTTAGTATCTGATAATTTTACCATGCCACTGGTAAGTCCATGGAAATTTCTCTGTACAAGGCTGGACAAACACTAATTATAATCTATAATTTTACCATGCCACTGATAAATTCATGGAAATTTCCATGTATAAGACTGGATCAAAACTACTCATAATCTTATCATTTTACCATGCCACTGTTAATTCCATGGAAATTTCCATGTACAAGGCTGGATCAAAACTATTTATAATCTTATCATTTTACCACGCCATTGTGAAATCCATGGAAATTTCCACGAACAAGTTATGCCTGGCTGGATAAAAACTAATTATAATATTATAATTTTAACATGCCAATAGTAAATATAAGGAAATTTCCATGTACAAGGCTGGACCAAAACTACTTTTAATCTTGCAGTTTTGTAATGCCACTGGTATGTCCACAGAAATTTCTATGTACAAGGCTGGACCAAAACAAATTAAAACCTCGCAGTTCTATAATGCCACTGGTAAGCCCATGGAAATTGTATGTACAAGGCTGGACCAAAACTACTTAAAATGTTGAGATTTTATAGTGCTGGTAAGTCCACGGAAATTTCCATGTACAAGGCTGGATCTTCCATGAATTTCCATGAAAACGTTACGCCTGGCTGGATAAAAACTGATTATAATATTATAATTTTAACATGCCAATAGCAAATATAAGGAAATTTCCATGTGCAAGGCTGGACCAAAACTACTTATATCTTGCAGTTTTATAATGCCACTGGTAAGTCCACGGAAATTTCTATGTACAAGGCTGGACCAAAAGAACTTAAAATCTTGAAGTTTTATTATGCCACTGGTAAGCCCATGGAAATTCTATGTACAAGGCTGGACCAAAACTATTTAAAATCTTGCAGTTTTATAACGCCACTGGTAAGCCCATGAAAATTCTATGTACAAGGCTGGACCAAAACTACTTAAAATCTTGCAGTTTTATAATGCCACTGGTAAGTCCATGGAAATTTTTATGTACAAGGCTGGACAAACACCAATTATAATCTATAATTTTACCATGCCACTGATAAATCCATGGAAATGTCCATGTACAAGGTTGGATCAAAACTCCTTATAATCTTATATAATTTTACCACACCACTGATAAGTGCATGGAAATTTCCATGTACAAGGCTGGACCAAAACTACTTATAATCTATTTCGCAGTTTTATAATGCCACTAGTAAGCCCATGTAAATTTCCACGTACAAGGGTGGACAAACACTAATTAAGGTCTATAATTTTACCACGCCACTGATAAATCCATGGAAATTTCCATGAACAAGGCTGAATCAAAACTACTTATAATCTTGCAGCTTACCTTCTCATATAAACACAACCAAAATTTTATGAAGAAATAAGACATGAGCTGAGCGAGCCTGGTAAAGTGGTCCAGCCCGCCTAGCCTGGCTGGAAAACCTCATATGAAAAGGCCCTAAGAAAAAATTTTGTCTTTGAGTGATGGAAGCAAAGGATGATATTTCAGGCTGTCCAACAATCTGATTTACAATAAGCAAACAACACTTCTAATCACTCAAATCACTTCAATCATATCAAATCATTGAAATGATATTTGTTTTTCCAAATTTTTACAAACACAATATCAGGTGGTGAGGGTAAAAGGTGGAATGAGTTTGCGGAATGGTATGTGGCATGACTTGCGGAATTGCATAATTATGCAGACTCCAATATGCAGAATGACCCGAAGAAATTAATTCAACTAAAAAGGGTTAATTGAAGGGTGTTCTGCAAAAGGGGCATATATCGCTTTTTTGCCATAAAATCCAAAATACCTCTAAAGTCACTCTGCTTTGGCATATAGACTAGAAATTGTGTCAGAAATGAAGTTCTATACTTATTTTGCGATTAGAAAGCTAGGATCTGAAGGATTAGCTTATGACTTTTACCCAAAATTGAAGAAACAGAGACAAAAGGATCTGATGCATGATTGAGTTGGTCCAGCTACAAGCAAAAGTCATACACTAATCTGTTGAATCCAGGCCTATAAATCACAAAATAAGTGCAGAACTTCATTTCTGACACCATAACCAGTCTGTATGCCAAAGTAGGGTGAGTTTAGGTGATATATGCTCCTTTGCGGGAACACCCTTCAATTTATCATTCTACAGCCTAACACAGTGAATAATCGCAAGCTTGTTGTATCACCCTGATTTGTAATAAAAAACAGGATTTGTAATAAAAAATCAACTGGATATGTAATAACAACAGGATTTGTAATTAAAATCAATCGGATATGTAATAAAATAACTAACCGGATTTGTAATAAACTTTCAACCGGATTTGTAATAACATACTTAACTGGATCTGTTAATAACCTATCAACAGGATTTGTAATAACACCGCGAAAGGTGAGTCACATACCTTGAAGTGCATTTGCAATAAAATATCAATATCCTTCCCTACCTATACGGTTGGAAATTTCTATAGGGAGTAGGGAGGGGGGTGGGGGGGGGGTGGTGGGATGAAGGGGAGTCGAGGGGTCGAATTCGAATACAGAATTAAAGATGAGCGGAGAAGGGAGCGGAGTGAGCAGCCAAAATAATATTCTTGGTGTTTTTCTGCCTGCCCCGCTTCATTTCTGACACCATAACCAGTCTGTATGCCAAAGTAGGGTGAGTTTAGGTGATATATGCTCCTTTGCGGGAACACCCTTCAATTTATCATTCTACAGCCTAACACAGTGAATAATCGCAAGCTTGTTGTATCACCCTGATTTGTAATAAAAAACAGGATTTGTAATATCAACCGGATTTGCAATAAAAATCAACTGGATATGTAATAACAACAGGATTTGTAATTAAAATCAATCGGATATGTAATAAAATAACTAACCGGATTTGTAATAATATACTTAACTGGATCTGTTAATAACCTATCAACAGGATTTGTAATAAACACTGCGAAAGTGAGTCACATACCTTGAAGTGCGTTCCAAATAATATCAATATCCTTCCCTGCCTATACGGTTGGAAATTTCTATAGGGAGTGGGGAGGGGGTGGGGGATGAAGGGGAGTCGAGGGTCGAATTCGAATACAGAATTAAAGATGAACGGAGAAGGGAGCGGAGTGAGCAGCCAAAATAATATTCTTGGTGTTTTTCTGCCTGCCCTGCCTTTCTAACCTAAGTCTAACAAGAACAACAAAAAAGGTTTTCTAGTTTGTTATAATATAAGCAAATATGATATGTTCTGATATACATGTATAACGCAACATTAAAAACAGTACAGTGGCAAGGTATGTGTTGTTCGAAATATTTTAATGAAAAGGCCCTTTTAAATACAGAAATGACAGATTTCCCTACCCTTTCATATACTTAGCCTTTGAAAGCCTACCCTTTCATATACCTGAAGCATGAAAAAGGTACCCCTTTCGGGTGGAGCCTCCCCGTATAGGCCATTACAGGGAGTGCCCCCCGGGGTCATATATGAAGGCAGATATGTAGAATTTGTTAACTCCACCCATCCTCCCCCCCCCCCCTCTCCTAAACTCCTCTGAAATTGGCGCCTTCTTCGACTCCTAACCTACTGGAGTGTCCAAACCCTTCCATAAGTAGGAGAATAGAGGGTATGGATATCTTTAAGGAAATACATTGGGTATGTAATTCACCTTTCGCAGCGTTATTACAAATCCTGTCGATAGGTTATTACAAATCCGGTTAAGTATGTTATTACAAATCCAGTTGAAAGTTTATTACAAATCCTGTTAGTTATTTTATTACATATCCGGTTAATTTTAATTACAAATCCTGTTGTTGTTACCTATCCGGTTGATTTTTATTACAAATCCGGTTGATATTACAAATCCTGTTGTTTATTACAAATCAGGGTGATACACTTGTTGCCAAATCTGGTCACAACAAAATGTTGAAAACAAATTGGTCAAGATTTAACAAAGAAATATTTCAGTGCTGAGCACTGCTCTCCACTGGGCTTGTTTTGACATAACTATTTTACAAATGAACCCTTGAGGTGATTAAATTTCTCTTGAGTTTTATTTGACTGGCCACCATGAGGAGAAACATTTCAAGCACTACTCTCCACCAGAATTGATTTGGTATAAACACTACAGTTACACTTATAAACTCTTGAGGAGGCTAGTTTCTTCGTGAATGATATTTGCAGCACCAGTTTGTCAAGGTATTCATGAAAGAATCGTTTGGCTGCGAGCATTTCAATTTTGCCATCTTGTCAATTTCATGGTGTAGGTCAAACTATATAATATCCATTTGGCCGTTTTTGAAATGGATTAAACAAAATGTTCTTTTTCCAGGGTTGACTGTAAGAGATTTAGGAATGGAGCCTAGCTCGTAGAGCTTATTAATTATGGTTTTCAGAGGTTTACAAGAGTTTCACATCTGTCACGCTGCTTTGTTGTTATTAGATGAATAATTGAACTCAGTGCTCACGTTGTGGCCTGATCGAAGATTGAAAAATGACAAAAATATAATTCCTGAACTGTCACTAATCCTACAAAAACAAACTCAAGAGAAATTTAATCACCTCAAGGGTTCAATTGTAAAATATTTGTGTCAAATGTCATTTGATTTGATTTATTTAGAGTTAATTTGATTCATTCTCTCCAATTAGTTGAGCATCTGTGCTCGGCTAACTAGATTTGAGACTTACATAAAGTGATGATTATAATAATAATAATAATAATAATAATAATAAATAATAATAATAATAACCGTTATAATTATTCCTATTATTATTATTAAGGCTTCGTAGCAGCAGTAAGATATGGCCTTGATAAAGCACACGATGTTTTTAAAAGTTCATTTTTAATGAAGACGTGTTTCGGATGAAACATCATCCGTCGTCAGTTGTACAGTGCGGAATAAAATTAAAATGAGCAATAAATAGTTAACAAGGTGCGATATTAACAAGAGTAATTAAAGGCAACGAAACTATTTATACTAAGAAAGGAGACTAATTAATAAGTTAATAAATTAAAGTGTTTGGAATTTAAAGACGGCTTATTATTATTATTATTATTATTATTATTATAAAGCAAGCCCCGTGGAGAGCAGTCACAGCAGTGCTCAACACTGAAATATATCTTCGTCAAATCCTGACCAATTTGTTTTGAATATTTTGCTGTGACTGCATTCGGTTGCTAGCTTGTGATTATTACATTCTGCATAATTATGCCATTCTGCAAGTTATGCCATTCCCTTCTAGCAGAGGCCTCTTTTCCTTGTATTCAGTGTGTGGGAGAAAAGAGAGCTCTGCCATGGTTCGGTCGTTAAGAAACCGCAACACATGCTCAACACAGACCATTTCAACCCATGTCAGAGGTCTCTTTTTTCCTACAAGTTGAATACAAGGAAAAGAGGTCTCTGCTAGCAGGGACGTCATGCCACATGCCATTCCACAAACTACAGTGTATTACGTAGTTGTCTGAATCACAAATTTGGAATAAATTTCTAATGAAATGTAAAAAGTAAGGTTGACAAACTTGTGTATTCAAGGGAAAACTGATCTAGAGATCTACAGTCTATACTTTAGAATTTTAAAATCTACATGAACTGGGACAAAATGGCAAGAAAAAATACAAACACAGTGGGCTTAGCTTCTTCCTTTGCTGTCTGCAGATGAGGTTGTCAACAATGTCCCTCATACTGTAACTTCATGCTCCATGATGTCTTAAACAAAGATTAGATTTAGTCAGTGAACATAAGCAAATTACATGTAGCTATTCTTGACCAGTTTACCTAAAACATGGAATCCTGAATCTGGAATCCAATTACTTTTAGCAACACAAAACGTGCACCCTAATGCATGATTTTAATAACATTCGCCACTGTATTCAGTATCAAGATTTAGTTTGATAACTGGGGTCATTTCCGGAACATGGAAAAAATAATTTTTAAAAACATCACGAGCACAAAGGCTAAAATAAATAATCCCTGAAATTAATAAGAGGGTCAAAAGAACCGAAGAAGATGATCGATACATGTCTTACAGGAGGAGGTAGGTGACAGGAGTGGAGTCTTAGTCTGGGACTTGGTTTGTTCCTTCCAGTTGAGTCCATGCACGGAGAGGGAGAGACAACTATTAAGAAAGACCATATGCAGGATCATTTTATACTCGTACATGTTTTCCCTTTAGAAATGAACAGGCCAATGCAGTGCAGCCCTTGCTGCTATTGGGAAGAAAATATTTCTTAGGCATATATTTATTTTCTGTTGGGTGTAAGCGTTCCCATGCACAATTAAGTCAAAATATGCAAAGTGGTTTTTCTGTTCTTTTTGGTCATGTAGCGTTAAAAATAATAAGCAAACAATAGCTCTTGTTTTATAAAGATCAAGCTAAAATGAATAACAAAAAATTGAAACTTAAACCTTGGTCAAAACTTTCTGCCAAACTTCTTCACATTCCGTATTTCGCATTTCGTATTCCGGATTCCCTATTCCGGATTCCATTTTTTAGGTAAACCCATTCTTGACTTGTTCAGTCCATAAATCTAGAGTACTCAGGATAATTAAGACGGGCCGCCGAAATTAACTCGATGTGTACTTTTACAATAAGCTTAATCTTGTGTTCAAAATATTCAAGTCAGCTGAACTACATTGTACGTACCGATTCAAAGACCTTACGACACGACTGCGGGCTGCGGCCGCGATGGATTACACTGTTCAGCTCGAGGTGGACTCTCAGTTGTGCGATGCTTTGTTCTTTCAGGTGTTACTATGTCGTTGGCAAGTTGCGGCCTCTTATAATTTACGAATTGATCCTATTTTCAATCACAGAGTTTGCACTTACCAAACACTTTCACTGGCTTGCCTATCCGAGTTTAAATATCGTACCGGCTGATACATCCTCGATCGATCCACGATGATGCCTTCATTTAGTTGGACGTAGGCGCCACAAACTTTCTTTTCGTTTACTTTGCTAACGCTGTTTTCATTTTCCCACTGAACCGGCCATCTTCACGAAAGAAAAAATAATAATATCCAACCGAAAAGACAATTCAAAAACAGAGTGAATAGAGGTTCTTTGTTCGGTAAAAAGCATGAGGTTAGTCACGTGAATAATGCGCACACTACCATTGGCTGCTGCTGTGTGAGATCCGCTGGATTGCCTGATTGCGGTCGTTAGAGAAGGCGCAAAGTAAGACAAACCAACCGCCGCCCGACGTTCGCTGTTTGGAGCTTTAATTTTCGAATCGGCGTTCAGATCTTGGGGATATGAATCCATTTTGCGGTGGAGATTTGTACGAAAGCACACTTCATGAAGAGATTCATCGTCAGTTGAGGATACAACATGCTTTAGATGTTCCATTGATGTCATGTCAACGTTATCGGGGAAACAGAGTCGAATATCAGTAAGGATTTCTGTTCACGGTGTAGGTGAGAAATTTTAAGCTTTCACTTAAGACTTGAGTTTTACGTTCATTTCATTTCAGGGGACTTTATAGATTTAACGTCTTTAGTTTCATGAGCTTTTGGGATAAGTCACTGAGTAAATGTGTGACTTAATAAGGATGGATTGATTTTAGGATTGTATTTTATTTTATATTTCAGCTTAAGCTTATAATTTGTCTTTTTGCCCTCATCAAGGCTATGCTAACGTTGAGTTTGGTAGCACATTTTATTTAGGCTTAATCATAAATTTGTTTCCTTGAAAGAATTAAAATCTTAATCTTAAAGATTCACAAAACTTTGCAGTCTCTTTTAACCAGTCAGTATAAAATGCAGACTGCAGACTGGGTATAAAAATTAATGCAGACTGACACCAAAACTGTCGCTTTGTGAAATACAGGGGTTTCAATAAGTTTTCTTACAAGCGGCTGCTGAGGTAGAACAGATGGCTGTGATAACAAAGGGGGCTGTAGAAATCTTAGAAATACAAACTGAATAGACAGTGGTAAGAGGCATGATAGGCGGCGGTAAACCGCTGGTAACCGGCTTTTATTGAAACCCTACAAATATGTGAGATATTTTCAATTTTTGACTCATGCTTGTGTCTTGTAATTGCCTTTCCGCAAACACTTCCCAAGAAACTGACATTATTCTTGCAGCAAATTGCTAGAGAAATGTTTCATCCTTTAGAACTGGAGTGACGACAAAGTGAAAGCCATTGTGAGGCAAATTTGTGGCCTCAACACAAGAACAGGCATATCTAACTACACCATTGTAGTTAGAACAAAGGCCAGCCTGCAGTCTCTGGAGGAATGTACCCCATGAGGGAAAGGCCATGTCATGTTTGTAGCCTGGAGTGGAATTTCTGCTAAGGTAAAAAACACATTGGAATAGTATCTGACTGTCAGCCTAATTTTGTTATACTCTAGACGAATAACTCCTTTTTAAATTTTATTTTAATTTACAGCGACATCGTCAAAATGTAATGGCAGCTGTGCCCCCCCACAATAAACTATTTGCCGCTTACTTCACACTTATGCTTCACTGTGAGTTCTCTAGCAGGCTAACTACAATAGGTTTGCTGGCAGTAACTGCATACTACTCCAGTTATGCTGCCCACTGCAAGATAGCATTTTGACAGGACTGAATTTAACAGTTAAATGAATGTTTAAAAGTTATCACTAAAGAAGCAGCTAGTAGCTCCAGATATAACAATATTACTGTACTACATGTACCTTTTTGATGTCTAATGCCTTTTGTCAACAGCTGGCTCAGGATTGACAGATGTAGTGGAAAAGGCATCTGTAATTTTTGTTGGAACCCCTTTGAGAAGTGCTACAAATTGGTTTGTTGCAAAAGATGAGGAGGAGATTATGAGGCACCTTATAAAGCTTTTTGTGCCACCAAGAGGGATTTTGTTAGAGTTAGGAAACTTGCAGATTCAAGGTATATGTGTATATCTTGTATTGTTTTACATACATTTAATTTTTTTTTATTTGATCTCCTACATTGTCATTTTGACATTTTTTCATAGCGTGCGATAATGACATGTTTATGGATGATGCTAATTCTGTCAAAAGTTATTTACGTCAATGAAAGAAGTCTTGACCTAATCCAAAAATGCCTCTGTGATTTTTATAAATACGATATGTCAAAACAGGTATAGAAAAACTGCAAGCACTTTTTTTTTCTGTAAATAACTCAGTACTTTATTTCTTAAACAACTTATAACAAAGATAAATATAATAACCAGCTGTAATACACTGTTAGTAGTTGAAAATAATGTCATCAAAGTAAGTAAAGTCTTAGACAACAAACATGCTAACTTTTTCTACAAAATTTTTCAGTTTCTTCCTGCCTTAGGCCATCTCTTGAATGCAAAGTGAATTTACTGAGTATTGATGATCAACAAAAGCCTGTCAGTGCATTCAAGAAGGAAGTCAAAGCCCTTGTACACAAACACGAAGTGCAATCAGACAGCAATGTAGAGGGAACAGGAGAAGACTGAGCTGGAAATATCACATTTTAGTATAAACCTACTAGCGTTCTATGCTGTTCTCTGATTAGTTGTAAACGCTACTCGCTATCTATTCTGTGATAGATAGTGAGCAGTGATTGTCAACAAAATGGTGGCCGCATATTTGCATTTTTGATATGTCTGAGAGGAGGTTCTTGATAATTTACTTGTTTAGTTTTAAACAACTAGCAGATTTATACTAAAACAATAAGATTAATCACTCTAGATTTCTATCTGTGATAGCTGGTTCAGGCTGCACCCTCATCAGCTATCACACGATAGAAATCTCGAGCTCATAATTTAATTTTTCAATATTACTAAATGATTGTTATTGTTTTCTGTTATAGTATTTAGTACATTAATAAATTTATAGTCATTACATGATAGTATAGTTGATTATTTTTATAATATTGTTACTTCGAGATTCCATGGACCCTTGCTGTAAAGAATATTTATATTAGCCTGACTCATTGTTGCAGGGTACTTGGCAATTTCCATGGACCCTTGTGGTAAACAATTTTTAAATTAGTCTTACTGTTACAAAGTACATGGAAATTTCCATGGATCCTTGTGGTAAACAATTTTTGAATAATAGTCTCACTGTTACAGGGTACATGGAAATTTCTATGGACCCAGGTGGTAAAGAATTTTTGAATTATAGCCTCACTGTTATCCATGAACCCTTGTGGTAAAGGATTTTTGAATTATAGTCTCACTGTTACAGGTGCATGGACATTTCGATGGACTCAGGTGGTGAAAATTTCTGACTTAGTCTCACTGTTACAGGAATTTCCATGGACCCTTGTGGTTAAGAATTTTTGAATTAGTCTCACTATTATAGGGTACATGGAAATTTCTATGGATCCTGGTGGTGAAGAATTTTTGAATTTTAGTCTTGCTCTGTTACAGGGTAGGGGTAGGTTACTTAGAAATTTTCATGGACCCTTGTGGTTAAGAATTTTTGAATTATAGTGTCACTGTTACAGGGTACATGGAAATTTCTATGGACCCAGGTGGTAAAGAATTTTTTAATTATAGCCTCACTGTTATGGGGTACATGGAAATTTCCATGGAACCTTGTGGTAAAGAATTTTTGAATTATAGCCTCACTGTTATGGGGTACATGGAAATTTCCATGGAACCTTGTGGTAAAGAATTTTTGAATTATAGTCTCACTGTTGCACTGTACATGGAAATTTCCATGTACCCTTCTGGTAAAGAATTTTTAAATTAACCATACTGTTACAGGGTACATGGAAATTTCCATGGAACCTTTTTGACTCTATCTATAAAGCATGTGTGATTTTCTCCACAATTTTTAGTCGAAACAATGTTTTGGTCTTTTTTAAGGATATCGTACTAATTTTGAACTACATGTACACTTCCGTCTACATAAGTTTGCGATATTAAAGAGATATTTGCCACACACCACTGGAAAAATAAACGCTCTTATGTGCTTAACGTTACTGTAAATGGACAAGTGGTCAGAATATACAAAGACAGATTTGAAACAAACCAAGTTGGATTTAAGCCCTGTTGGTCAATTTAGTCAATCTCACAGCTGATAAGGTCTAAGGTCTTATGCCTATAGACAATTTGTAAGTTAAAGCTACGAGTTTTTGCTTTCTTTTTGGAAAGTATGAAGGAAAAAAGTTATATTCTTTCCAAATTTCTTACTTCAGAAAATGTGAAGTTAAAAAATTACGTGTTTATAGGCCTCTGTTGTAGAAGACAACGCATAAGCGCGATTTAACATTGTCTTTAACAGTCTTTGTAACGTTTATCAGTATGACTTTTAAAATGCAAGAGTAAACCAGTGTTTCTTGCCTTTCTGTAGACTTGAGTCTCAAGTCTTATTCCGTTCTTTATGAGATCAACGCCGATGAAAGGGATCCTACCATTCTCAGGAAGTCAACAACTCATTGTTACTGACTCCTAAAAGACGAAACAAGCAAGCAGCCAAGAAGGCTTGAGCTTGACACGCCATTACAGGATCAGCAG
>JAEMWC010001294.1:47500-140000 GCA_016490735.1 Pachyseris speciosa
CAACAGAGGAACGGAAGGAAGAGTGACACACAAAAGCAAAATTTCCTGCCACATTTTTGTTTGTCTGTTTGCTTGTTTTTTTTTTTCCCGGTATGTGACGAATCTATATGAACAATATCGGCAAACTTAACAACGAAGGAAAACAATATGTGTCTCTTGGCCCAAACCTAACTTCCTCTTCATGAATAAGGAGAGAAGTAGAAAATACGAAAAAGCGATAACATAATTATGCCGTATAGGAAAAGGGTCCTATATCAGCTTATGTACGAAAACATCGGCTGCAGGTGCTAACTTACCGTATATCCGCGAATAAGCGCACGGGCGCTTATTTAAATTTCGGCTGAAAAGGAGGGGGGTTATCCTAAGGAGTTCGCTTAATCTAGGGGGAGGGGCGCTTATTAAGTTTTTCTTTCAACGAACTGTAACTTTATTTTGTATCATGCACATAAAAGAACTCTCAAAGCACATTGATGTAGAAATAACTGGAAGCGACTACACGGAAAATAAACTGTTTTCCTACATGTACTAATGGCGGTGTAGTTGAAGCTTAAAATATTACAAATAAAGTGAAAATAGGAACAGATTTTCCTTGTATCCCTTCTATTCAAGAAAGTGACGGGGAGGGGCCGGGAGGCGCTTATTCGGGGAAGGTGCTTATTAGAGCGTGTGCGCTTACTCGAAGAAATACGGTTTTTGAAGATTATGAACAAAACCTAAAGGCTTGTCAAAAAATGGTTATAATTCATTACCAATAAGTCGTCATGACTAGCCTTTAAAATTCATGGTATGACAACTCATAACTTTCAATAAACGACTTTATAAATCGTGAGACTCGAAATCAGTTAATAAACAACTGGAAATTTGCATGAGAGACGGCGAATTAATTGTTGCTAAACAAATTTATCAAATGTCCCGAAATGTCCAATGCTGCCATCATGCATTTCCTCGAGTTTCTGTCTCATACAGTCCTCATCGCTTTGAAGGAGATTGCTGTTAAACAGGGATGCACTTACAGGTGTGTCAGCTCTGTCTTGTTATCAAAAACACCTATGGGCAGTTCCCTCAGCTGGTTGGCAGTCAAGTTCCTACAAACGAAAAATAACAAGCCAGCTTTAACTTTCTTTACTTTATGTCACGTTGTCACGGTGATAAACTATTTGCTTAGTAAATCATTAGCAATTTCACAGTCTTTTTTTTCAATGACTGCTTGTGTGTTAGCCAGACAATGGTTATTAATCGGACTTCTAGTTTCCGTTAGTTTACTAAACAAGGCATATTGCATACGATACGTGCTTTATCCACCTTTGCTTAGCTGACAGGTTGGTAACTCTGAATCTCTTTGGATTGCCGCTATTTTATGTGTATTGCTATTGCCGTTTTATTTAATTCTACACGAGCTGAAATATGGTATCAGGAAAGATAACTATTGGTTCATGATGCACACTAACAGGGAACCGGTTAACAACTGAACAGCATTTAGCTTGACATTGATTGGAAATATAATCCGGTTCTGCTTTTCTTCAGTGTCAGACCCAATTCTGTATCTTATGATTACCTTGTTTTTGTTACCCTGAGATTTGTAAAATAAAAATTTACACGCAATCGACAGGTCAATACAACCAATAATCGTAATTTCGGGTGGTCTCATACCATAGAAATTGTAACCATGGAAAAATCATTTTGTTTTTGATAAAAGCGAGTGGGGGAGGGAGGGGGTGGTGGGTGGTGGGAGGGTATTAAAACTCCTTTTTGATCGAGGACTGGGTACGTTATGCATGTATATTGTCACATAGCAGCTGGTAACGTGGCTATGCTCGGCTCATTAGATTTCAGGCAATGTAAACGTAACGCTTGTGGATGTGGCTGGAGTGACAAGGATACTTCACAAATTAATGTGATCAAGTAAGCTGAAGCCACTCAAAAGGCACTAAGGCCACAAGGTAGCGGGCATTACCCCTTAAATCTACTAAAGCAAAGATTGAGACCAAGCATTAGCAGCCATGGACAGCTGTTTCGGCCTTGTTAGGCCTCATCAGCATGGCATAGCTAATGCTCAGGCTACTAGAGGCTCAGGGTACTTAAGCCTGAGCATTAGCTATGCCATGCTGATGAGGCCTAACAAGGCCGAAACAGCTGTCCATGGCTGCTAATGCTTGGTCTCAATCTTTGCTTTGGTAGATTTAAGGGGTAATGCCCGCTACCTTCTGGCCTTAGTGCCTTTTGAGTGGATTCAGCTTACTTGATCACATTAATTCGTTAAGTATCCTCATTAGATTTCACTTTCTGATCGGCAAATTCACTTGCAGAATTAAGCTTGGAGTGTGTCAAAATTGCCCTAAATAACTGTATTTTGGGTCATTTTCTTGTGCCTGAGCTCATCATCAAGGGCTGAGAAGGCTTAAACCTTGCTAATTTCAAAGTACTGCTTATCGGCACTGTGAATGAAATGTTCAAACTTTGTTTAACCGCTCGTTTCAAGCTGCTGACAGTTTGTTGTTCACGGACAAGAGAATGAGCCTTGTCTCACCTTCGTTCAATCTTCACTTGCGTACCTTTTATTGAAAGTTGATGGTGCCCGAACAAATGTTGGTGCATGATTGAAGCCTGGTTAGAGATTTACAAAAAAGAATGCTTTGAGGAAGCCTTTCCCACTCAAAGATATGTGGAATTTCCCAGGATGCAACAGGGTCAGATTCTTGCTGTTTGGCTGCTTGCTTGAGGTTGTTGATAAAAAGGGAGCTGAGAGAGCTGTTGTTCCCTTTTTTTTTCTAAACTTCCTCTTTGATAAGGAAGCAAAGGAGTTTTTTTTATAATGTTTACTCTCTAAATAAAGGATTCGGTTGAAAAAGATTTGTTTAGACTGCGAGGTAAGATTTTCAATTCATTTTTGCACTGTTTTGGACCTGATAAGTGTTTTTCATTCGATTTCTATGCTATTATTTTGCTGCAGAAATGCAGTCATGCCCACAGTAATTGGTTTTTTCCCTTTCCTTCATGCGTAAACAAACACTGTTGCACTGGTATTGCTGGAAAAGATGGCTAAACCTAACCACAGCAATTTTTTTTCTTGGCCCTATGCAGGTTTGAAATTTGAAACCGCCATGGAATCTGTAAGAGAATGAATACATGAAAATCACATAATTGAGCCCACGACGTCTGCGATACCGGTATTGCAGGGGTCGTGGGTTTGATTCCCGTATAAGCTTGACTATTTTTAAGGATTTATTTTCACTACTGCTTTAGTAGTGTTCATAACTGCGATGATCATTCACATAATCATTGTATTTGTAAAATGCAAACACTATTTTCTTTCCATGCTTAAACTTTTGTCAGCTTTTTAGGGCTCAAATTTGAGATAGGCAAACCTTGTAGGCAATGAACCAAATAAAGCTAACCTGTTCAGAAAGATTGATGGTAGGTATAGGCAAAAATCACCTTCTTTTAGCAAAGTGAAAATTTGAAGATTTTTCTCCCTGCAAATATGCAGAGTCAGTCCAAGCGTTCAGGTATGCTACCGAGATCAATATAAGCACAATCTGTAAAAAATGTTTCTTACCTCACTGGCTAAGTGTTTTGGCTCATTTATTTTTTAAAAGGAAATACTTTTATAGAGATCTTTAAAAAAATCTTATTTGGTTTGCATGGTAACAAGGGACTCGAGCATCATTGTGTTTGTCATCATTCATGGCAACGAGTTGCATGATGGTCGTTTCTTCTGAATGACAAGCTTGAGCGCTTGTTTCTTTCCACAATCCGATGTGCCTTAACTTCTCTTCCGGAGTTTCTATTAAAGTCGAAGGTTCGATTCTGCAGTGCCTTCGTTTTTCTTCTCCTTGATTAAGCATCTTACTTTGTCGCGTATGCTTAGTGAAGGAATCTTGGACAAAATGTCATTGCCTGGGATAGCGGCTTTCACTTCTTCGGTACTTATTGCACCACTTTCAATCTGTCCATTAAAGACCATATCATGGCTACCTCCGCTGTTTCTCTGTGATTCCACTTGTGTCTTGAGCTAAGAAGGATACTTTCCTCCTCCAAGTTGGATCCAGAATCCGAAGGAATACTGCGTAAGACGCGGTGCAAATGTTCTGCAGTTTTGGCATCATGGCACCCTTTCTGTTGAATGTTGTAACATTTCTCAGCCGTTCGCTCAGAGTGGGCCATCAGATTGGCGAGACTTTCCTTCAGACCCTTGTGCTTCTCATGGACAACGCTGACTGCCGTTTTTCTTATTAACGTTGCACTCATTCGTCTTGCATTTTGGCCGAGAGCTTTTGACCAGTATGAGTTAATTTGGTCGGATACTATTGACGATGGCAGACATTTTCTACTACAGCTTAATAAAACGGACTCACCATCACTAATTTCAAAATACTTTACCTACTTTTGACTGATGTACATAGCATATTATTATTATTTTTATTTTAAGAATATTTAATTTAATATCATATTTGTAAACTCTTTATTATCAGTATTTGTATTGTGTAGTTATTTGTGTATAGTAGGTCCACATCAGCCTATGGCTGCCTTATTTGTAACCTATTTATCAAATAAAGTATGTTCATGTTCATGTTCAGTGCCTTATGCATCTTCTTAACAAAAATTCCCTCCATCCAGGAGTACAAAACAGCGCTAACAACCAATGAGGCAGGGCCATGTGAGTCGACTGTCTTGACTCTTATCATATAATTATCTCCCTCTTTTCTTGCTTTGCGGTATTCACTAACAGCCGTGTTTGCTGGTGGTCCCGCGCGACAGGCATTATCTACGCACAGTGTTGTCAGAAAATAGTCCCGAACTAATGTATAGTCTGTTTAGGTGGGATGAGCGATTTCTGTTTTCCTTGAGTGTTCATCTATGAGCTTTGTGGCTTTGTGCGATGGCTCGGACACATCAAAGGCCCGCATTCCCTCTCGGGTTATAAAGAATTCAGTGTCTTCCAGTTTCCTCTCCGAAAATCGCCTTGCAATTGGCTTCTTATAAGAGGCTATCCACTCTTGCGTTTGTTCTTTCATCGCAATTATTGCTGATTCATCTATTTGGACAACGTCTGGCTTTCAGCAATCAGAAAACACAGACATTTGGCCAGTGACCCCGAGGTTAGCTTTTGGGGGGCCGGGAGCGGGGATGGTGCAGTGGTGAGAGCACTCGACTTCCGCCAATGTGGCCCGAGTTCCATTCCCCGACTCGACGTCATATGTGAGTTGAGTTTGTTGTTGAGTCTCTTCTCTGCTCCGAGAGGTTTTTCTCCGGGTACTCCGGTTTTCCCCTCTCCTCAAACACCAACACTTCAAAATTCCAATTCGATCTGTTTTGTTCAAACGTTTGTTTCATAAGCCCCCGGCCCGGGAGATTGGGCAACCACCCCTCACGCTATCGAGCTTAAATATATTGATTTGACTTTGACAGGTGCCGAGCGCCGGTGCCTATGTTTCTCTAACGGACTGAGCCAATTATCGCGAACACGTCGTACGTTAGTCACATTATTGACCAATGCACGACATGTTGTAGGGGTTGGAATACAATGAATACAAATGCGCCTGTGTATGTGCATTTGCAAGTAACCAAAGGCATGTCATAAGTATCACGCATTGAGCTTGAGAGATCATGAAACTGTAAAGAAGCTACCTGGGCTTCATGTCCTATATAATATTACTGCTTTTAGGTACCGTCACCTCGTAATTATAAGCGTAAAGAACACAGCAGACAAATACAAGAGGGCAAAAATGCTTGATGACTATATTATTCTGCTGCTAGTACTATGTACAACCTTTATTTTGTGCTTTAAATCACTTCAATAAAAAACAAGCTCTTTATTAACTGAAGTAGTTTGACTTATTATTAAATTGTGACTTAGGAATTCACAATAATACAGGTTCCTTTTCGTAACACGTTAGAACATATTTTTGCTTTAACCATTCTTAAAATTTGGATGTAAAATAAAATAACATTGAAGTTCTTTGGTGCTCAGCATTGAGTTCAATGACTGATTTATAGGATCATTGCGGAATAGCACTTCACAAGCTTTTTCAATAAGACAGTGTTGTTCCGCAGTAAATCCTGTCTGTAAGCGTTCAACAAACGCGAACGCTGTGTGCACGTAGCCTCTGCCCTTTTTTTTTTAATTAATCTAGCCCTTGATAGGCTTCGAAAAAATAAAACATTTTACACACGCATTGGAAATACCTTTCCTTAATTTTAAGTGAACTTTGGGGGTAATTGGTTGAAATAACAGAAAGTTATTGGTGTTCAACTCAAAAACTCAAATCTGAGTACTTTTCCCGAATGCCAAAACTCTTCATCGACATGAAAGTTCTAAGCACTTTATCGTGAAATCTGTTTCGCTGACTTTAACGCGGAACTACAAGCGTGTGGTTATTCCACGGGAAGGGATGCATCTACGGAGGTAATTCTATCCGCATAAGCGTAGATGGAATTTTTTTAATCGCTTTAAAACTGACATAAACCACGGCTATGCATGTTCCTCTTTGTAACATTCTCACAAAGTCCTTGCGATAAAACACAGAGAATTGTTTCTCTTCGGACAAATTTTGAAAGGATGAAAAAATTCCCTGAAACGTTCATGATGAAACTGTCAAAAGTACGGATTTATAAAAAGTGAGTTAAAAGGCTACTGTTGGAAGTTAGGTTACGTGAGGGACCCACCTGGAATCTAGGGATGGATGGATCCATGCATGGCTCAGTTAAGCCTAAAGCTGCGATTATTTAGTTCAAGTTATTCCAATTCGATCGTCGTTTCTTTCGTTTGTGCGTGCTTTCATGCATACAGTCTTCAAGCAAGTTTACTGCCGTTATATTAATTATAGTAAGTTGACTTAATTTGGATACAATGCTTGTGGACTCGAGGTTGGTTGAAGGCGCTTTCAAGAACCCGGCAAAGTTTTGCTTCCCGTCCTGGACTGGCGTCACTCACCGACCGTGACTGGACACAAACGTCAATAAACGAGGCTTAATATTTAGCCATAGTAACATCCAGGTATCAGGAGCGTTGAAAGTGACAACGGCGACACTATTGCAATCGAGAAACAGTAATTTCCGCTATGAATCAACAAGCTAGTTATATTCGGTAGGAGCTGATATGTTGAAGACTTGCAGTATCCTGTTGGAAGGACGGCTGAGGCGTCTCTAATTTGCTCAGTACAACCGCTCTCAAGGCCTCCAGCTAAGCGAAAACGTCACAGCAGACTCTATCAAATTCATCGCCACTTCGATACGGCCGCCACTCTTGAGATTTAGTCTAGGCATGCGTTCTTACATCGCCTGTCGCATCCCTGACAGGTGGCCACGTGAACAAATCGGATTTGACCTGATCTTGCCTTCGGCTTCGCCCATAAGAGATCTGGGTACGAAATTAAGCAAAATCCATATATATTGAGGTCACTGCATCCCAGTGTGTCTTGTGTGGTAACTGATTACTAGCATTCCAGAGCTTCATTTGAAATCATTCTTCTCAGTTGAGAATTGTTTGTTGTTTATTCCATAGTCACACAAACAGTTTGGGGCGAAACGACTCAGTCTGCACTGCAAAATAGTACTCATCAGTTGACCGGCGGAGAGGTTATGAACAATCAGCTTACTTCAGTCCCTCTAAAAATTTAACAATTAAAAACCCGTGCCTTATTAAAAGAAAATACACCCTGACAATCCTTGTGTTTCTTTTCTTTTCCAAGAATTTTAACCAGCATCAAGACGGTTCCATGTTTTTCTTGCTTTGAAGAGGTCTACGTTTTCATAACACCATCAACTCAAACCCTTATTCCAAAGAAAAATGAAAATTATGACGTGTTTTAGTCAATTATCACCTTTGCTAAAAGAATACCACTACTCCTTTTGCGCTTAGGATGCCCCAAATTTCTGAAAACCAGCTTCGTGCATTTCCTGGAGCGTCTTCACGACATCGCTCTTCAGTATCGCTCTTGGAGGTAATGATTACTAATCAAGAAATACACTTACAGCACCCGCAGCTCTTTATTATGATCAAAGACACCTTTGGGCAGTTTCTTCAGTTGGTTTTCATTCAAGTACCTACAAACGAATAATCATAATAATCATAACCTGGTACTGACTAAATGTTTACTTTCTTTTTGATGCTACAGTAACTTGGTTGTTAAATTAATCAGATGCCAATTCCCCAAGAACTTTTTGAATGACTTTGCATTCTGAACAAAGTGAAATAACCACAGTACTCGATCCGGATAGCGGGGCAGCGAATTAGAACATAAATGTCCTTAAATGTAATAAAGGGTCCTAAGTGTAATAACCTTTGGCCCTAAACTTGTAATAAAGGTCTTGAGCGTAGAAGCGTTCTGCTTAATATGGCATCCCAGTGATAAATATACAAGATTTAACTGTTTGGCCGTCTGTATTTATTATACAAAAGCAAGGTGGCAAAAATTTATCCAGGGGAACCCGATTAAAAGGTACCTGAAATAATCAGAACCCATTGAAATTTCACCTTATTTTGCATGTCCTGTTCAACATGGGACAACAGTAACAATAGTTAATTAGTAACTAAACAAAAGTGGTAATTTTGACCAATGCCTTTTTAACTCGTTGAAACGCGAAGCGTAGGAACGAGTTATTGTGGGCACTGCGTGTCACTCACTCACTCACTAAGGTGTAGACACACTTTGTAATTAGGCGGCCCCGAACGAGAGCACTCGGCACATGTGATCGTTCCCGAAGGTCACTCCGATCAGAGCTCACTCCAGCTCAGCGTGCATCAATTGCGTCGTACCCCGAGGATTTGCAGATTTTGTAGCAAGCACAGGACAATTAGGTGTCTTCAGGTGGATTGAAGATGTTTCATATTAGTGCTATAGCCAAGTTGGATACTGGATTTCATTACCTTTGTCTCGTCAAGGCGCTAAACATGACTAGGAGATGATCATTTGGTCTCATCGATCGATCCCGCAAGCTCAGGCAGCACAGTGTGATCTAAAAAAGATTCTCACCCTGCAAAGGCGTGCCCTACGTCTGTTTTTCTTTTCCAGTAAAAAATCTCATGCCATCCCTCTTTTTATTGCTTCGAATATCCTACCAGTTAATATGCTCTACTTTGAAACGGTTTCCACCGTAATGCATGATGTTTCTACTAGTTCTACACCTAGGAACATTCGTGAACTTTTTATTCATTCACCTGACGTTCATGCATATAATACGCGTTTCTCTTCCGCAGATAATTTTTATGTTCAAAAATCTAGATTGCATGTGAAACTCGAGTCTTTCTCTGCTTTTGGTACAAGGTTATAGAACTGTCTACACCCCGTCTGGCGTAAGCTCACGAAAAGAGCATTTAAAAGAAAAATTCATAAGTTTCTTTTAACTGTACTTGGGATTGAGGACTATTATGTTGACGCCTATTCTCTAATATTGAAACTCAATACCAGTAATTATTGTGCCCTATAGCCAGATACTTCTCTTACAGACGTATACCACAGTCTGCTTTGCTTGTACTATTTCTTTCTTTCTTTTCTTTAACTTCGAACTACATGAAAATTGTCTGACTGCCAGTTAGCGTAATGTAGTAATCAGTTAGCGTAATGTAGTAATCAGTTAGCGTAATGTAGTAATCTAATGCATATCTTATAGTAATATTGTAATAGTTTAGTGACTTTTTTATTTATTTTATTTCACTTATTTATTTTTTTCCTTATGTATAAATGACTGATCCGCCTAGATTAGCTATTGCTATTTGCGGATCAGTCACGTTTGTAAATGCGTCAGAAATTTTAATTAAAGATCAACTGTCAACTGTCAGCTCACGGGGGGAATATAAGTTCCAGCTTTCTTGAAAGTGACCTGAAAATGACTAAATCTCATGCCACTGTGGTAAAGTTTGATGAAAATGAATCGTATTTATCAAAAATATCGAGCTTATATTGAATCGAAGCGAATCGAGGAGTTCTTGAACGAAACAAGTATTGAAAACATATTGACAAACATTGCCACAATTGACGAGTTCATGATGCGAAACCAAAGAACTTTTGTGGTCAAACGAGGTCAACAAGCATTGCTTCGATCCAAGACTAGTGGTTCCACATTGGAAGGGAATTGCTGACCCACACAGACACCTTTACTTATATCCAGTCAAGGCTGTTCTCTAGCGGCTTGCTGCGCCCTGAGCGGTAAAACGTTTGTGTCAGGGCGACTACGAAAAATTCTCAAAGTATCTCAATATTTTTCTTTCTGATGGTTTATTACTGATTTGCTTTAGTGCCTCAGACGTTGTTGACAGGCTGGCGTCCTTACTTGTTGATTACTGTAACTAGAAATGAGTGTTTATACAAATTTATTTTGACGTTTGTTTACATTACTCACTTCGCGTTTGCTTCGCTAAAATTTACTCTTCCGATTGTTTTCTTTTGCCAATTTTGACAAAAGAACAAAGCAAACTATCTAATGTGAAGCAACTATAGGAAAGAATTAGAAGCATGGTTTTCCCTCTCTTCATGGTGCAGTTTTCCCTTGTTGTTTTTCATTTCGTGATGAACCAGTTCATTACATTAGCAAAAATTCGCGAAGACCAAATTTAGCGAAAAACTATTTAAGAATTTGCTATGCTGCATCCATGTCCGACTTTTAGATCGAGAAATGACCCAGGCGATGATTCTAATTAAACCTGACTTATCACTACAAGATGGTTCTGTAAAATAGTCATTAGCTCACGGATGACGTAGTCATGCCATGAGGTATAGGAGGCACTCGATGTCACTCACTCACTCACTCACTTACTCGATTCTGATTAATTTATTTATTAAACTCGGATGAAACATTTCTTCTGTCCCTCCCCTGGTAAGTATGGTATTTGTTCCCAGAGTCCTCTTTGCTCAAGGTTTGCAAGTTTCAGGGGGTAGTAGAAATACGCAGATTCTTTCTCGACTGTTTATGTATCATGAAGTGCAATATGAATGGCGTCGATCAAAGCATGTGAAGATTGAAAAGCGGATGATTTTTCGTCCTGTCCTCTTGAATATACCTTTGTGGAATTGGAAAGTGGAAAGCTAGTACACAAGCTGCGAGAACTGAAGACGGAAATCGACGAAATTAGCACGCTAATATCTTAAAATCGATGATGAAATTGCTGTTCCTATCGACGATTTTTCTTGTCACCCGGAGGAAGAATAAATATCTTAATGATCAAAGCAAGTTATTTCGATACCACTAGCACTGAAGGGCGCGGTTGGAGTTCAAGACAAGAGAACAGAAAACTACGCCAAAAGGATGTTTATATAACAAAACTAGGCATGCTATGGCCACCGAGTGTTTGGAAATAAATTTCCTGCGATCGTCAGCAAGGAAATAAGACATTCCATATCCTCAGGAGCTTTAGACAAGGACAAAAAGCAAATAATTCGTTTGAGCAAAGAATTGGAACATTAAGCAATGAATTGAATCCCCCATCGTGTGATGAGTACTGCGTGTTGTTGCATATCAGGTTAAAGCAGAAGCGTATATTGTAGCTTAGATCTTATGTTTGACACAACATACATTCACGTAACAATCGCTACAGTGAATCAAACATAAACAAAGTAGCCAGCGGGGCTCTTCTATCCAAAAAACCCGTATTAAGAAATGCAACACATTTGTTTTGGGAGAAAAATATGATCGATTCTACTGCTTAAACCGATACAGGCACGTACTGGATTCTTATCGAAGACGAGATCGCAAATTTCTAAAATGTCTGAAATAGCTTTAATGAAATCTAGCCACCAAAACACTGATCTTGTTTAGAAAGTCTATATCCTTTCGATTAAATAAACGATCAGTTATAAAAATTATTTTTGAAAGTATTTCAACTGTTGTGGTAAAAAAACAGTTAAAATGCCGTAATATAGCTGCAGATTTCTTGAGGTCATACGTTTTTCGGGGTGTCACACAACGATCTCTTTGATGGGAGATTGCGTCAATGGCGACAAATGCATCCATGAGCTAGCTCACAGAAGCCTTTGATTTTTACACTTGCATGATCTATTTGTGGTATATTTCAATCACACACTCAGTTGCTGATGTTTGGAAGAAGCCATGGCATTTATGAAAGTAGAAAAATAGGTCAAGTATATTTAATACACTTAATTGTGCACCAGAAAAGCTCTCTTATTTACTTTTATAATCAATGAATGACGCAATCAATTATTAATTTATTGATTAATTGTTTGGGGCGACCAGCTTCTAGGCCTGGGCACCCTAGCCGGAAAAGTTGAAATTTTTCTAAGAAAAAATTTAATGCACAGTAATTCTGTGTTTTTATTGAACAGGACTTGTATCTGGAAAAAGTCTGGAAATCCCATAGCAATAACACATTGTCAATATATTTATAATTCCACGCGCCTGTTGCTTTGTAGTCTCCTCTGCACACAACTTCTTGAAACCTGCTGGGTCTTGGGCTTTCTCACTGCCAACTTCTTTTTGCAATCGTTGGCATAACAAAAAAACACGACTAGAAAGGAACTGGGGATGAGTGGCTGTCTTAAAACTTGAACCCTACAGTGAGATAGTGGACAGTGATACCCTCCAAAGAGGCTCCGTAGATTCACAGGCAAATACTATCACATATACATGTATGTTCCCTACAAAGGGCAGAAAAGTTCGATTTCTAACATTCCCTCACGTGTCTTCTAGTCATACCTGTGCTACAAGGCCGGTAGAGAAAGACTTGCCTTATCCACCTTATCCACGAGTTAGCCATAGGCACCCTTTGATTTAGATGTCGATCCACCTCAAGAAGCCTATGTCTACAATTTATATTTACTGAGGACACAAAGACTCAATGTAATGCGAAAGCTAATCTTGAATTAACGAGGAGTAAAAAAAGCTAGAAGGAAACAACTCATTCTACTAGCGTCTAAACAAAAATATGAGAGAGTGTGATGAGCAAACACATCTCCATTTTTGTTATCTGATTAAAACAACAACAACAAGCTAATTTTTTTCACCATACGTTGGTGACAAACATCCAAGTACCAACTCCTGGCATGTAAACAGTAGCTCGACCCACTTGAACTCTCCCCACTACCAGGAGGAGGGGACTACAGTATTCTATATGTGGCAAAATAAGCCTTAACATTACATTGCTAGGCACAAAACGCCTGATTCGCCTGAGAGCGCCACTTTTCGGGTGTACCTTATGAAGCTGATTAGAAAAGTGTTATTTGAAAGACCACGACGACAATCGTCCAAGACCATCGTTCACCACAAATTCAAGAATCATGGGTGAGACGTTAGAGGCATGCGCAGTTGTATCGTCAGCGTATAACCTCAGAGATGAATCGGGTACAGTGTAATTCAATTCATTTATGAAGATGTTAAACAACAACGGCCAGAGGAGGGACCCTTGAGGGACGCCTACCCTTTAATCTATATGCCTGGAGCATACACCGGACAACTCTCTGTTTGCGACCCAGCAAATAGGATGAAATCAAGTTAAGCGCTGGCGGCAAGAAGCCATACGCTTCACTTTTTATTGGCTCCGTAGCTACGTAGCATACACTGAGCTTGTATTTCTGATCCGGTTTCAGAGAAATGCAACCACTAACATCATCATTGCCAGCAAATATAATCTCAAAAATATGAATTTTGCTGTTCCCGTACTTTTCTTTGTTATTTCTTTTTAAGCACTGATGACCTCGGCACTATCAAATCATTATGTAAGAGGTCAAACCGTTATGTGACCCAGTCAGTGGCCTATTACATTTAGGGCCAAAAGTTATTACCGGGCTAAAGTTAGCTGCCAATTCAACCGTTACCAATTCGCCGTTTAGAAGAACGCTGCCAATTCGTTTCCCTTAAGGTTTTTTGGAAAAAAATTCTGTTATTCAAAGGTTTATACTTCGCTATGATGTAAAATGTAATTTGCGCACAAGCGCGTTACAAAACGCAAAATGCGCAGAGAAACCTCGTGTAGTCAGAAAGACTGTCTTGGGCTTAGTGAGTTTTCAAACAGAGTGATCAATATGCAAAATACCTGACTTAATAACTCCCCGACCTTTGGTATCTGAAATATCGTTTCGCTTTCAACCTAATGCTTATACACCGGCTATTTCATCTCTCGATATCTCAGTTCTGTCTCTTTTCATTCACTAATAATTTCAGGTTCCCCAACACAGTGAATATTTGGAAATGTGTACTCCGTTATGTCACGTCATCCACTTTTTGACCTTGAATAACTATGTCTGTGGAATCCCCACCGCGACAAATGACATATGACGTTAAAGTACCGACAACAGGCATGCCATCTCTCGGTAACTCAGTTCGGCTTCCTTACCGTTCCTCTTACTTATGGATACCTGAACATCTCCTTTTAAAACACAGGAACAGCGTCTTCTCTTGTCACGAAATCCAGGGTTTGTATTTGAATAACTCTATTTGCAGTGTTATTACCGCGCAAATGATAAATAGTGTCAAAGTTACGTTAACATTTATGCCATCTCTCGATATAAACGCCCCGTCTCTTTGTCTTTGCACTAATAATAAAGGCGCAAATATCTTGCATATTGATTAGTGTTTTCGCCGTCAACCAGTAAAAGCTAATTTTTAAATTGAATAATTATTTTCGCGATATCTAAACCACGAATAATGACATATACTAAAAAACTGCTGATCACAGTGATTCCATCTCTCCATATCTCATCCCTGTCTCCTTAGCTTTTTTTTTAATAATTACAGGCTCTCGAACATCACGAAAGGTAAGGAAAGTTGCCAATATATGGCACATAATCGACATTTTGAACTTAAATAACTTTTCTTGTGGTATCGTCAGCGCAACAAATGAAATACCCTCTGAAAGTACAGCGAATGATCTTTGCATCTCTTGATATTTCAGCCCTGTCTCTGTTTGTTTTCCCTTAATTGTTGAATCCCCAACATGGCACATATTAACTGTCGTTTAAGGACGTTTTGAAACGCAACTCACCATTAAACAATATAGCAATGTTTTAATTTGAATAACTGTGTTTATACTAAAAAGCCCGCAATTAATAGCGTATTTCACAAAACTACTGAGAACAGTGATTCCATCTCTCCATATGTTATCCCTGTCTCCTTAGCTTTTCTAATAATTACAGGCTCTCGAAGATCGCGAAAGGTAACGAACGTTGCCAGTATATGCCACAAAATCGCCATTTTGAACTAAAATAACTTTTTTGTGGTATCGTCAGCGCAACAAATGAAATATCCTCTGAAAGTACAGCGAATAATCATTCCATCTCTCGATATTTCAGCCCTGTCTCTGTTTGTTTTCCCTTAATTGTTGAATCCCCAACATCGCACATATTAACTGTCGTATATGGACGTTTCGTAACGCCTCACCATTAAAAAAATAAAGCAACTTTTTAATTTGAATAACTGTGATTATACTAAGACGACCGCAGCTACTGACGTAAATTATTAAACTTATGAGAACAGTGATTCCATCTCTCCATATGTCATCCCTATCTCCTTAGCTTTTCTAACAATCATAGGCCCTCGAACATCGCGAAAAGTGACGAAAGTTGCCAGTATATGTCACGTAATCTACATTTTCAACTTAAAGAACTTTGCTCGTGGCATCGTTAACGCAACAACTAAGTGAAATATCCTCAGAAAGTACAGCGAATAATCATTGCATCTCTCGATATTTTAGCCCTGTCTCTGTTTATTAACGGTCGTATATGGACGTTTCGTAACGCAACTCACCATTAAAAAATAAAGCAACTTTTTAATTTGAATAACTGTGGTTATACTAAGATGATCGCAGCTATTGACGTAAATTATTAAACTAATGGTAACAGTTATTCCATCTCTCCATGTCTCACTCCTGTCTCTTCATCCTTTCCTATAATTATTGGCTCATAGTGACGCGTGTTGCCGTGATGGAAATTTTTCTTCAATAACTTTGCTTATGGTATCATCCCCCAAGAAATGAAATGTCCTTTGAAAGTACAGCGGATGATCATTCCATCTCTTGATAGCTCAGTCCTGCCTTTGTTTGTTTTCCCTTAACTTTCGACTCGCCAGCATGGCACACAGTGACTTCAGTTGAAGGCCTTTTTGTCACGCAACTCACAATTAAAAGCAAAATTCGAAATTGAATAACTATGTTTGAAACAAACTGACCGCGACAAATAGCGTATTTTATTAAACTACTGAGGACAGTGATTCCATCTCTTCATATCTTCCTCCTCCTTCTTTTGCTTTTCTAATAATTATGGGTTCCCTAACATCGCGTATAGTGAAGAAATGAAGTTGCCAGTATATGTCACGTAATCAAAATTTTAGACTTAAATAACTATGCTTGTGGTATCGCCAGCGCAACAAATGAAATATCCTCAGGAAAGTACAACAAATGATCATTCCATCTCTCGATATTTACTGTCCTGTCTCTTGTTGTTTACCATTAATTATGGACTCCCCAACAGGGCAAATATTAACTTTCGTGTCAGGCCGTTCTGTCACGGAACTCAACAATTATAAAGAATGCAACATTTGAAGTTGAATAACTATGTTTGTACCGAAATGACCGCGACAAATAGCGTATTTTACTTAAGTAATGAGAACAGTGATTCCATCTCTCCATATCTCATCCTTCTTCTTTAGCTTTTGTAGTAATTACCGAGTATAGTGACGAAAGTTGGCAGTATATGTCACTTAAATAACCTATGCTTGTGGTATCGTCAGCGTTTCATCTCTCGATATCCCAGGCCACCGTCTGTTTGTTTTCCCTTTAAAATGGTCGACTCTCTAATCATCACATAACAGTCGTTGTCGGTACTTTAACGTCATATGTCATTTGTCATGGTGTGGATTCCACAGACATAGTTATTCAAGGTCAAAAAGTGGAGTACACATTTCCAAATATTCACTGTGTTGGGGAACCTGAAATTATTAGTGAATGAAAAGAGACAGAACTGAGATATCGAGAGATGAACTAGCCGGTGTATAAGCATTAGGTTGAAAGCGAAACGATATTTCAGATACCAAAGGTCGGGGATTATTAAGTCAGGTATTTTGCATATTGATCACTCTGTTTGAAAGGGTACATATGAATGTTGTGCCGCGTAGCACTAGGAACACAAATAGTGGAACAGAGAATTAACTCTGAAGTGTAAATTAAAGTGCTACTTAAAACCCATGAATAACCCACTGGGCGTTAGCCCTAGTAAAGGGAAACAGGGAACCACACGAGGCAAAGAAAAAATCTTTTGACCTCGGTGGGAATCGAACCCACGACCTCCGGATTAGATCTACCGTTACTCTGCCGACTGAGCTACAAGGTCGCACAGAGAAAGTCGGGGACGATTTAAGATGGTGAATCGCGGCGAAGAGAAAGTAAGGGTACATATGAATGTTGTACACTTCAGAGTTAATTCTCTGTTCCACTATTTGTGTTCCTAGTGCTACGCGGCACAACATTCATATGTACCCTTACTTTCTCTTCGCCGCGATTCACCATCTTAAATCGTCCCCGACTTTCTCTGTGCGACCTTGTAGCTCAGTCGGCAGAGTAACGGTAGATCTAATCCGGAGGTCGTGGGTTCGATTCCCACCGATGTCAAAAATTTTTTTCTTTGCCTCGTGTGGTTCCCTGTTTCCCTTTACTAGGGCTAACGCCCAGTGGGTTATTAATGGGTTTTAAGTAGCACTTTAATTTACACTTCAGAGTTAATTCTCTGTTCCACTACTCTGTTTGAAAACTCACTAAGCCCAAGACAGTCTTTCTGACTAAACGAGGTTTCTCTGCGCATTTTGCGTTTTGTAACGCGCTTGTGCGCAAATTACATTTTACATCATAGCGAAGTATGAACCTTTGAATAACAGAAATTTTTTTCCAAAAAACCTTAAGGGAAACGAATTGGCAGCGTTCTTCTAAACGGCGAATTGGCAGCGGGTGAATTGGCAGTGAATTGGCAGCTAACCTCAGCCCGGTAAAGTCATTACACTTATAGGACCCCTTATTATATTTAAGGACATTTATTACATTTGAGGCCTCAACAACGTCCGATCTTACCTCAGAAAAGAATTATAAACCGCTATGAGACTATGTGATAAGGGCGGTATATGAATCCGTTACGATTACCATTATCATTCAATTTCTAGAGTATGGCCCCATTAATTTGAAGAACCTCTTAACTTCTTCCCCTTGCACCATCCTTTCTTGAGGACAGGAATCTTCACCCCACACAACCCTTGCACTGTTTTTCCAGTCAGTAAAGTTACTATTACTCAAGGCCCAGTTGTTCAAAGCACGATTAAGCTAATCCCGGGTTGGAGTGAACTTAGAGTCCAGTTTAGCTACAGTTCAATAAAAACATTTCCAAAAGATTTCCACCCTTAAGTTCTGACTGGAATTTAACTTTACTTTCAGCGTAAAATTTGATTTACAAAACCTTCTCAACCAGCGACATCATGAGCCAGTGAAAACTTCGGTTAACTCCGATTCCTGTGCTAGCGTTAATCGGCTTTCGAACAACCGGGCCCAGGTGTTTAACTCAATTAAGTGTCATTGTCAGTAAGGACCAGGCAAGCTCCACGGATCAAGGTTGGCGGATTCCCTCCAAATTTTCAGCAATTTTTCTCTACCAGAGAAGATAACAATCGGTGGTATTCTTAGTAAAATAAAATAAATTCCTTCGAATTTTGACCACCCCCCTAGTTTTTTGTGCTATTTTGGCCTGGTGAGACGGGAAGTTTACATTAATTTCCACGACAAATGTTTCTCACTTCGCATCGGCGTTATTCATTCGTACGAATTATACATGTTTTTGGACCTACAAACAACTAATCTCTGCAATATAAACGATTTTGAATAAAACTAAATTACTTTGAAGCGGCTAAAAATATTAAGACTCCGTGGCTATCGTATGTAAGACGAATTTCGACAATTTTAAAAGCCAATTTTCTCGAAAGTGCGTCAGTTTAGTTTCAGACGAAACCTATTTTTTATTAGTCTGTTCGTACCTTTTTACAAATCTGCAAATCCTCATTTGGCAAGTTAAAATCCGATTGCGTGAGCTTGCTCGTAACTTTACCAAATTTACTAATTTGCATAATTAGAGCTGATTTGCATAATTGCTATTTTTCGCGGAAAAAATTCGCGTTTCAGTTCTTATATACGCTATATGCGCTTGAGGTGTTACATATCACTGGTATTTTGTCATTCGGAAAGGTAAAATCCCCTCCCGAGAGCTTATTTCAAAGTTTTATCAAATTGCATGGTGACAATTTTTTTCCGGGAAAACTTCACGCACGTGTTGCAGGTGTTTATTGACCTCTTTATTACTACCAAGGAAAACGCGTTACTTCATCTGATTAGTTGCCATACTTCACCAGATTACTTTTCAAACCCTTTTTTTAAGCAGTTGCGCGGTTCTGTTACTTTAAAGAATTTCTGCTCA
Source organism: Pachyseris speciosa (assembly GCA_016490735.1). Taxonomy (NCBI): domain Eukaryota; kingdom Metazoa; phylum Cnidaria; class Anthozoa; order Scleractinia; family Pachyseridae; genus Pachyseris; species Pachyseris speciosa. Next base: position 66,892 of record JAEMWC010001294.1, read on the forward strand.
CAAAAGTATAATATGCCACAGTTTCTTATCTAATTATCTGCTGACAGCTGTCTTCGATTGCTTTGTGTATTCTGATACTGATCCACTTGAGGTGTTACGCCATGAATGTTTCATTAACTTGTTCATTCAGTTCTTCCAATTCTGTTTGTGGCTTGGAGGGTACAGGGTCACACATTATTCCCCTGTTAGCGTGTAAGTTAGACATAACTCTGCATCTACTAAGCCTGGGAGTGAGTTCTGGGCAACAGCGATCTAGTGATGAGAATGTTAATGAAGTTGACCTGATCCTGAATAGAGCTGGACACTTTGTGGCAACCGATGAAGAGAAAAGTTCAATGACAATCTGCCCGAGACATAGAAAAAAACTGGCTATAGACTGGGCAGGCAGGAAGAGCAACACATGTTCGTATCCAACCCATCGCGGGCCGCGGAAAACCATAAAGAAACCGCGCCGCGTGAACTCCACCTTGTCAGAAGAAATTTATCAATTTCACCATGCCACAGTTCCCATCGGTTCTGGTAAGTGCAAATTAAGTGCAGCCAGACCAGGTTATAATCCTTGGAATTGACAAGTAGGCTTGACAGGTAAATGAAATCTTTATGTCCAAGGTGCTTATTAACATCAATTTTGAGCTGTTCGTCAAACATCCTCAAGGGGAGGAGCCAAACGAAATCCCATGTCCTTGTTTTCCGTATTTGAATGAGTTTGAATTGGTGATTTGCTAATCAATTACCCTGTCCACAAAAAGATCCAAAATGGAAGAGGGAGGGGAAGAGGGCAACCTGAGTAAGAGAAGAGAATTAGGTGAGGTTAGAGAGTAAACGGTAGTGATTTCCAGAGTGAGAGGGAATAGTAAGGTGAGTTATTCACCCTTTCTTTCTTTAGCAACTATGAAAGGCAAATTGCACCACTTGGGCGTTACGTACATACAAAAATCACAATGAATCTGCTAAGAACCATAACCATTATGATTATGGTAATGGTGACTGTGAGGGTGAATCACGTCGATGGTATTGGTGGTAGTCATGGTGATGATGCAGATCATGGTTGTCGTTATCTTCAATGTTATCTTCAATCTATTTATTATATATATATATATATATATATATATATATATATATATATATATACACTATCACAAATGAAGATAACCCACATGTTTTGTTCCACAAAGTGGTCTTCATCAGGGTAAAATACCTGTGTGGAACAAAACATGTGGGTTATCTTCATTTGTGATAGTGTATGTTTCTTCATGAAGATTAACTGTTTGTGACTGATGCTTGTGAAGAGTTATAAATAAATAAATAAATAAATATATATATATATATATATATATATATATATATGTATGTATGTATGTATGTATGTATGTATGTATGTATGTATGTATGTATGTATGTATATATACATTTTTTTATGACAGCTGTGTGTTCGAGCTGCCGAGGAGCACACTATAAATCCCGTAATGCTGCCCGTTTAATGCTTGGAGAGAAGGTAAGCTTAATACCCATTGGCCATTTATAGCTTAGTATAACTGACCTTTAAAAAAATCATGCGGCCCATGAGCAACCCTCGCATTAATGCATTTATTAACTTTGTTGGGTTTCCTGTCTTTTCGTCACGGAGTGACCATTTTGAATAGTTTAGACGTGGTCGACTGAGACTGGGACTGACTTTTAAAGTTGGCGATTTCTCCGAGTTTTCCGATCGAGCGCCGAGAACAATTATTATTATAATTAGAATTTCTGAATGGTAACATGGTTTCAGTCCCAACGAAATTCAACTACGTCTAAATTAAGAGGACTTCTTGACACGAAAAAGAACAAAGAACAAAGCGAACGAAAAGAACAAAGCTACAAGCTTTTTGTGGAGTTGGTGATGACCTTACCCATAACTTGTAAATCCATCTTATTACACTTCAGCATCTGAACTCGGACACCATGGTGATTGGAGAAGACATTCAGGAGCCTGATTCCACCACTGTCTCTGGCATTAATGTTAGTGAGGAGAGCACAATGTCAGCCACGGTATGTAGAGAGGAGGCAAGCACTGGTGAGGAGTCGGAAATAGTCTCTTTGCAGTCCCATTCGTCCCAAGCGATACCAGAGGAAGAGATTAGTATATGGGTTGACGAGATGGAGGAACAAAACAGCAAAAGGCAGAGATTGAACGAGGCTGTCCACAGTATCTCTGGTGGCCGCTACAGCCCCTTAATGTCCACCCTGAACACGACCTGGGATGACGTTTCCGACAATCAGCAACGATATTACATCCGCAAAGCCAAAGAGACTGTAGCGACCGCATTGTCGGTTATCACTCCCGGCCAAGAGGAATTGGTTTGGAAGGCGTTTCAAACGGAGGCACTTTTGGATAAAAACAGAGACAACCAAGGACAGCGTAAGCGTTTTGTTCCCAGCTCTGGTCTTGTCGACATTTTAGTCAAGGCGTATGAACAAGCAGGGCACTGGCAAACAAAACGACAGATTCTATCCCTCTTTGCAGATGACTTTTCACGAGCTGAGCTTCAACAGATGATTCCTGGACTGTCCAATGGCGCGTTGACCAAGCTCGCCAACATGCAACAGAATCCGGGAAAGGCCAGCAACTACATGAAATTCCAAGTTTCCGTACAAGAATTGACCGAGAAAAAGTTGATCATTTTATTGAATATATCTCCAGACCAGAATTTGTCCAGGACGTAGCATTCGGGACAAAAACTCTCAAGCTTGACTCGCGAGAGAAGATTATCATACTAGCGGTCATTAGGACCGTCATCCCTTCACGCATTATCAGACAATATTTAGACTATTGTCAAGAACAAGAATTCGAGCCGGCCAGCCAACGTTCTCTCTACCGAATGATTGAAGTGTGTTCGGCCTCCATACAGAGATCCCTTCAGGGACTTGATAACACAACAGTAGAGGGCGCTGAGGCGTTTGATCAAGTATTTTCTATGCTGGAGAGCTTAGCGGATCAGGACATCAACGTAACTACTACTCAGAAAGTACTTAAGGATGGAAAACGGTACTTGAAGAATGATTTCAAGACACACATCGGACGAAGTGAACATTGCAGTGATCACTGCACGGTCCATGCACTAAGTGATAGTAATGCTGGGGAGTTCAGAGGGGAATGTAATCACCAACACTGCCACGAATGTGAGCGCTGTGAAAGATTAGAGGGAGTACTGACAGAGGTGGAAGAGATGCTGGAGAGAGTGGACATGACGGAAGAAGAGAGGGTTCGGCTGAGGTTTGAGTACACTGAGAGTGTGCGCAACATACAGGCGTGGAAAGCTCACTTGCTACGATCAAGTAACCAGGACGAAGCCAAGCAACGTATTCTCCAGAATCTAGACGCGAGCTCGTGCCTTGTCATAATGGACTGGGCAATGAAATTCTTGCCTGTGCAATACAGAGAACAGATGAGTGACTTTTTTGGAAAGAGGGGAAGGAGCTGGCACATCAGCGCTGTAATCACCAGAGCAACTGTGGAAAGCAAGCATGAGGTCGAGTGCTTTGTACATATTTTCAAGAACTGCACCCAAAATAGCTTTGCCGTTCTCTCAATCATAGAGGACTTGCTACACAAGGTCAGACGGGAGTACCCCGTTGTGAATTCAGCCTACCTTCGATCGGATAACGCCGGATGCTATCACAATGGACCTCTGTTGCTAAGCCTTAAAGGAGTAGGAGAGAGAACCGATGTCAGTCCAGTGCGATATGATTTCTCAGAACCACAGTCGGGCAAAGACATCTGTGATAGGAAGACTGCTGCTATGAAGGCACACATAAAGCGCTGGGTCAACGAGAGGTACGAAGTCGTCACAGCTGAAGATATGAAGGCAGCACTAGAATCATATGGTGGCATCAAAGGGTGCAGGGCTGCGGTCGTTGAGGTGGACACGACCATGGAGAGAAACAAAGAGAGCAAAATACCAGGCATTAGTGTGTTAAACAACTTCCAGTACGAGGAGTGTGGTATCCGAGTGTGGAGAGCATCCAAAATCGGCCCTGGGCGCCTCATCCTCAACAGTGATCTCGGAGTTCCATCACAGGGAGATACTGGGCTAAGGGTGATAAAGCCATTTGGTCAAGCTAGACAGAGGGGAAGCGTGGGTGAGAGCATCAGACACAAGTCTGAGATCTACTCTTGCCTGGAGACTGGATGCGTCCTCACGTTCAAGACCCAGGCAGAGGCAGAAAACGATATGGATATTGGCAAACACCGCCTTGAGGTGGACTGTGAATCCATGTATGACCGCGTCAGGAGGAAATGGGCGGGAATGGTGACAGGGGTGACGTTCGCTTCGAATGTGCCATCAACCTCATCTCAAGGTGGGGATAGCAGCAGCACTGCCAGAGTATCTGCTGTTAGACCATTGGGATGGGCTCTGAAGGTAGCAAAACGACCTATCAGGATGACCGATAACGTCAAGACCTTTTTGATGGAGAAATTTCAAGAGGGTATAAGAACTGGAAACAAGGCCGATCCTGTGCAGGTAGCTAGGGAAATGAAAATTCTCAAAAATGAGGGCGGAGAGCCCACGTTTAAGCCTGAAGAGTGGAGGACGGCGCAGCAGATCAGTGGTCTGTTCTCACGTCAGACAGCGGCGCAGCGTCATAGGGGTATTGATGCTGAGGAAATACCCTAGGAAGACATCGTGGCCGCAGAGTCGGAAATGGCCTTCCACGCTCTTAGAGGTTTGGTGATGGAAGACACGGGCAAGCCAAGCCATCCAATCATCATGGGCGTAAGCAATATCTGCGAACTTGTAAAAGACAACAAGCTTGCCTCACTCAAACTGGCAGTCCTGAGAGAAATCTGCCAACAACTACACCTTACGACAAGTGGACCGCTTTCAAGAAAGAAGACTTTCTTTGCGGCCATTGAAAAATTTTCTGAGAGTTGTACATGCTTTCAAAAGTTACGTCACATAGTTTTAGTACGGAGGGTCGGTTGAGGGCAGGAAGGTACTGTAGTAAGAAATGTAGGACGTTAGTTTAATCATGTCAAGAGTAGCTGTGCATGTCGTGGTATTTCTACCCCCATCTTCTTTACTGGGGCCTTAAAGATAGGTGTGTAGAATACTGAAAACTGAGTGAATGCTTTAGCGAACGTAATGAAACAAAAACAACGGCCGAAGATTTTTAAATACTTTTTACTACATACTGTTGTTACGCGTCAACGTCGATAGTTAAAAAACAGCGCTAAGAGGGTAGCTATAGCCAAAGAAATAGCGGGAAGATTTCAGTAGTACTGAACATGGATTAACAGGGCCCGCGCAGGAAATTTGCAACGGGAGACGGGTGACGGGCTGGAGCGTGAGTCAATTAGGGGGTTAGGGGGCATTCTTCCCCGGAAAATTTTTAAATTAAAGTTCTCTGAAATGGCTGGAAGTGCATTCGAAACTAACATGGTGTGGTGAAACTTATATACTTTTAGCAACAAAAGTGAGGTGTTTTAAAACAAGAATAATCAGTTGTCGGTAAAACGTTAAATAGAAAAATTTTTAGTATTACTTGCTTTTTACTGTTGAAACGTTTGTGGGCTAAAGCCCCCCTCCCCCCCCCCCCCCTGCGCGGTGCCTGATTAATCACCTTAAATAGCCCTTCATCGCTATGTTGTGTCACTCCTCCAGAAAATAACTTGCGTTGAAATTTCGACTCGCTAATTTGCATACCTGTGTTACTACATGTTCGAATTACATTTCCTTATGCACCGAATTCGCTGTCACAAGTAAGGAAAGCATAATATTTCTCTGTGAGTCTTCCATTGCCTTACAAGACGTAGGGGTAAACGACACTAAAACTCGTACAAAGTTTATTTTATGACGCTTGTATCTAATGACACGCGCGTGACGTTTTCCCGGAAAAAATTTGCATCATGCAAATTGGTAAGGTTTGAAAAGATACTTTCGGGAGGGATTTGAACTTGTCACATAAACAAGGATACCTGCAATATGTAACAAATCAATCATGTATAGTGTATATAACAACTCAAACGCGATTTGTTCCGCGAAAAAAAGGACTTATGCAAATTAGCTATAGTTATGCAAAGTAGTTAATTTGGTAAAGTCGTGAGAAAGCTCACGCGACAGGATTTTAACTTGCCAAATGGGGATTTGCAGATTTTTAAAGACTTAAAGACAAACGAATAAAAAATAGTTTTGATCTGAAAATAAACTGCCGCACTTTAGAGAAAATCAGCTTTCAAAATTGTTCAAATTCTTCTTGCACACGATAGCCACGAAGTAGTGATATTTGGAACTGCTTCAAAGTAATTTATTATTTATCTAAAATTGTTTATATTGCAGAGATTAGTTGTTTGTAGGCTGATAAACATGTATAATTTGTACAAATGAATCAAACCGATGCGAAGTGAGTAAAATTGGTCGTGGAAGTTGATCTAAATTTCCCGTCTCACTAGGCCAAAATAGCACAAAAAACTAGGGGGATGGTCAAAATTCGAAGGAATTTATTTAATTTTACTAAGAATGCCACCGATTGTTATCTTCCCTGGTAGAGAAAAAATGCTGAAAATTTGGAGGGAATCCGCCAACCTTGATCCGTGGACCTTGCCTGGTCCTTACTGACAATGACACTTAAGTGTGGAGGACTTGTTTTTAATTTTATTATTCCAAAAAGCTTTTTTTTTTCTTGATTATACATATATCCTTTTAATGTTTTCTTGGTCAAATTTTAACCCTTTCTAGAAGGGTGACCATGAATGACCATTAATATAGAGGCTGTAGCAATAAAATTTTCTTGAAATTAACCATATCCAAAAATAGCTAAGAATACGGTAGACAGGCTCATACGTAATGTGCTGAAACAATAAAAAAATGTGGAATTTTCTGCTGTTTTGAAATTGACTGCGTAACGAAAACAACAACAACAAACAGTATTTCTAAACAAACACAATAAAACACTGCTCATTTGCTTATTTACGTCGTCCCACATCCCTCCACTCTGTATGTTTTTGTTATTGTTGTACAATGTTGGCCTGAAAATCGGTGTTCTTTCTAACTTAAATATGCTCTTTTCATTTTTGGTAACCATGTCGCTCTACCTGGAAGTTTTGCGATAAATGGTCACGAGACCAGCTGCTGCAAAAGACCTATAGAGAATTTCTTAATATACATGACAAGGACATTCCGGTTTATGGAAATTTACCTTCATAAATCTCTTTGACGTGACAAAATGTAGGACTACGTAACCTTTCGCTATTATCTTTATCAAAATGTCATTGAGAAAGATTGTTAACGAGAACTGAGAGAATACTTTGAATGCTCATAACCGGTATAATTGTTCACAAAGTGCAAGTGTCTAGAAGTCAAATCAAAGCGTTTGCCTTGCCATTTGCACCGACTAACATTTGAAAGACAAATACTTTATGTTGTGAAAACTTGACTTGTGAAAGCTGTAATGGCTAGTCTGACAACTGTTGTTTCGTCGCCCCCAAGCGGCTCTTCAGGACCTTTCTGATATTGGGCAGACTCGTTCTGCATCTCGCTCAAAGTCCCGTTCGCAATCAGTTCAGCACAAGCAATCTCGCCTTATATCGCATAAGGATTACCGACCGCTAAATATTCACGAGAACATTCTAATTATTGTTAAAACTTGTGAATTGAGAGCTTAAGCAACGACGACGGCGACGGCAACGAGAATGCCACAAAACAATAGGCTTGATGAGCAAAAACAATTGCTCTGCACGTGCGTTCTACATTTTGGTACATTTCTTTGCCGTCCTTAGCCAAACAACAACGTGAAATGACCAAATTTTAGGTTTTGTGGAGAACGTGAGCGTATGACGGTGAACTCTTTTTTCTTTTTCCTAATTTCAACGCCGTTTTTGCTAATTTAGCTCCAGGATAGTTCGCCCACATTTTACAAGATAAAGAAGTTGGAATAATCGCAAAAGAGTTACAATAACGAGAAGTTAGATTTTCAAATGACGTTTTCGTTGCCGTTGCCGTCGTCGTTGCTTAAGCTCTCTAATAACTTGTGAAAACTTGACTTGTGAAAGCTGTAATGGTTAGTCTGACAGCTGGTCTCTGAAGAGTCGCTTGGCGGCGACGAAACAACAGTTGTCAGACTAGCCATTACAGCTTTCACAGGCCAAATTTTTACAAATACTTTATCCATAATTGAAATCGACCTGATTAGCACGTTTGAATTGAGTGAACACAGAAAGTTATAATTTTAAGAAAGGTTATACGAATAAGTCGTCATGACTAACATCAATTCATATCGTGTAATTTGTTGTATGGCACCAAATGATGGTGAGAGTCGTGACGAGTTGTCATTATTTACTTACTGTAAAGTATGTGTAGCCTTGTATAGACTTTGAACACTGGGGAAGACGAAATTATGCCGGTCGATGGCACCAAAAACCAGAGACATTCGAACGAATTCTAGCATAAATGTTAGCGCGACACCTTCATCAGCGCATTGCTGAGCACACACAGAAGCTCACGGTAGTAACACTCTTTTGAAAGAAAGCCAGTTTAGCTAAATTTTGCGAAATTGCCAAAGCAAAGTTGATTCTCTAGTGTTTGAAGTGCTCTTCATCACGAAACTCAAGCCTAATTAGAATATACAGTTCAGATGGACTCCACACGTGCTAAACTGTTTGCTTAGCATGTAAGTTATTTTTTAGGTTGTCCCCTTTTAATTGTTTATTGTTGTTTTTACTATTTATAGCTTTCAACATATATATATATATATATATATATATATATATATATATATATATATATATTTATATATATATATAGACAAGGTTAATTTGGGAACAGAAATCAACAACTAAGTAATTAAGTGAAAATGTGGCTCAGCCAGGAATCGAACCTGGGTCTCCAGATTACCGGTCGGATGCCTTAACCACTAGGCTAGATAGGCTAAATGTGTGAAATTGTCTCCTCGGACCTTACCATAAAAATAAGGCCACACTGTGTATGTGTTGTACAGTAAAAATATGTGTTCCCAGTGTGGTTGTTTCAGTTGCCTAGTGGTTAAGGTATCAAACCGGTAATCTGGAGACCCAGGTTCGATTCCTGGCTGAGCCACATTTTCATTTAATTACTTAGTTGTTGATTTCTGTTCCCAAATTAACCTTGTCTGTTTGTATTTCTCAGAAATCCCTAATGAATCGCCATCCAAACGGGAATAGGCTGGTGATCCTAAGTAATTAAGGCAATCAGTTGCTAATATATCCCCTTCCTACCTTACTGTACTATATATATATATATATATATATATATATATATATATATATATATATATATATATATATATATATATATATAATTATAATCCAAGAGTTTGGTTATTTAAACATTTACTGCAACTCTGAGTTTCATGCTTCTTGCGAAGCAATCATCAGGCAACTGCCAGAAATAACGGTTACAATCACAGAAATTTGAAATACAGAACAATGCATACATTACATTACATACTAGGCGTGTCGCGTCACACGGGTCGTTATCGCTAATTACATAATGACATTTCTTAACAGAAATTTCCTAACATGTCTAAAACACGATGTCAGCTCATTTCTTTGTTTAGACTTGCCATTTCTGGTTTACAAATAATGAAATATTTCTCCCACAAACACAAATTGCATCTCTTAGTAACATTGGAATAAGAACTAGCTTGTTTTATCTTGCGCCATTTGATGACATACTTGGTGTTCTTATCTTTGAGACTCCATATATATTTACTAAGCTCGGTAGCATGTTTGTAACGCTCGTTACGGAATGAACATACATGGTTTCTACACCGCAATTTGAACGCAGTATCACAAAGTCCGATGTATGTTTCCTTTGTGGATTCTGTGGTGACCTCAGCCTGGTAAATGACGTTTTCCACATTGCAGTTTCCATCCATGGGACACGTGTCAGGTTTCCGACAATTGCAGCTTCTCTCAGTTTGATTATTAGTACGTTTGGATTTGTTAATTTCGGCTTTGTTATGGTTAGATATGATTGTTTTGATGTTGCCCATGCAGCTGTAACTTAATTTTAGGGTGTTACGGTAAAAAATTTTGTGAAGTGGGTTAGATTTGGGGAAATGCTTATCAAGTAGTGAAAGGAAGCATTTTCGGACGTTCGTTTCTTCGTTCTTGCTATAGGGCGGGTTGAACCATGTGATGTTCCGCTGTCTGTTTCTCCGTGGACGTGGTGTCTGGTTTGGTGTGGCATTGAATGACAGGTTGTAGTGATATCCGCTTTTGTTGAGTGCTTCTTGATAGATGGGCTCTTGTTAATTGACTCAGGGATGTTTTTCATGCCATGTCATGTGATGTGAATTGGTTGGATGCTTCCTTTTGTCGCTTCTTACCAAGAAGTACGGCCAAAACATCGGGTTATACCGGGACGACGGGTTGGCAGCCTTTAGTGGGAAACCACAGGAAATAGAGAAGATCAAAAAAGATATTTGCAAAGTCTTTCGTGACAACGACTTGAAGATCACAGTCGAAGCCAACACCACGAAGGTCAATTTTCTAGATGTCACGCTTGACCTTAAAAGTGGGAAGTACTAACCTTACACAAAGGAAGGCAATGTCCCACTGTATGTGCATACAAAATCCAACCATCCACCATCCATCCTGAAAAACATCCCTGAGTCAATTAACAAGAGGCTTTCCGAGATATCTTCCGACAAAGAATGCTTCGATAACGCTAAGCTAAGTGTTTGTGGGAGAAATATTTCATTATTTGTAAACCAGAAATGGCAAGTCTAAACAAAAGAAATGAGCTGACATCGTGTTGTAGACATGTTAGGAAATTTCTGTTAAGAAATGTCATTATGTAATTAGCGATAACGACAAGTGTGACGCGACACGCCTAGTATGTAATGTAATGTATGCATTGTTCTGTATTTCAAATTTCTGTTATTGTAACCGTTATTTCTGGCTGTTGCCTGATGATTGCTTCGCAAGAAGCATGAAACTCAGAGTTGCAGTAAATGTTTAAATAACCAAACTCTTGGATTATAATTATATATATATATATATATATAATTATAATCCAAGAGATTTGGTTATTTATTATATATATATATATATATATATATATATATATATATATATATATATATATATATATGACAATGTGTTTCTACTCAATCTCGTTTCATATGGACTTTAATACAGGTCTGTTTCGTAGACCAACAAAGAGTTAGTCCACTCATCAGTTAAATTCCATATGGAATTTAACTGATGAGTGGACTAACTCGTTGTTGGTCTACGAAACAGACGTGTATTAAAGTCCATATGAAACGAGATTGAGTAGAAACACATTGTTATCACCGCTCCATTATTGTTGAGCACTATCCTGGATTTATCAGTGTGGAACCCACCTGGAGTCATATATATATATATATATATATATATATATATATATATATATATATATATATATATTTGTTGTTGTTGACTTGATAATGACGTTAAACTAGAGTGGAAATGTCGTCGCTCTTTTAACCTTTGTAAAACTTAAAATGATTTAAGGCCATGGTTTATTTTTCGCAATTTTTAATAGTCAAGTGTGTTTCAAAGTCACTTCTTCTTCGTATACTTTCTCTAATACCTGATTTACTGAATTACTGGTTAAAGTAATCACATGGAAATCCACACTCTTGAATGAATTTCTCAGCCAAACAAAGTTTACTATTCTTAGTACTGATTCTGGTTACTTTTCCAAACGGCGAATACAGCAGATGGCAAGTGACATGTACCGTTTAATTGTCATTGTTGGTCAAATTCTCAATCTGCCAGGTTACTCCTTTTACGCATACTGTAGTTGACCTTTAATTAATTAATTGATTATTTATTTTTATTTATTTTTTTGCATGCGATGTTCGCTGGTTCAAATTGTATAGATTAAAATCACAGTAATCACTAGGCAGCAACTCAGCATGAAATGAACGTGCAGCGCAATACAAGCTAAGTCTTCTTTGCTGACCTACTAAACTTTATTACAATTTTCTTATCACCTCAATGAATTATATTGACGCTACGTATATACATAGGTGTTAGTTTACACACATACCCCAACTTGCGCAAGTGTTTACCTCGCATTTTTCATTTCTTTCAACACTTTTCAACATGTGAGAAATTGAGTGAGTGAATTGAGTGAGGAATTCGAAGCGACTTGTTTTCATTTAAAATATCCCGTGGGACACACGAATCGAACTGCCTTCACATAGGCAGCAAAAGGACAAGTTTTTCAGAAATGTTCGCAACAGCACTTTTTTAATTGGCATTTATTATTCTTCTGAAAACTTGACGATTAAAGCAACGGCACACTGACGACGTGGTAAATTACCAGCCGCAAATTCCCTCAATGTTTTTGAATAGCCTCTTTAAAGTACACCTCTGGACAGCGTATGATGTAAGCCATCAGCATAAACGCTGCCCATCTTGATAGAAAGAGGGGTGAGAGTTTATAGATGTTGAACTTGCAAACCCTTACAGAATTGAAAACTCCTTAAAGAATATTCTACTGATTACCGCAATAAGAAAGACTTCCTTTATTCAATTAAAATGTCATTTTCTCTTTCCAGGTTGGTTTAAAAGGAGCCCTATATCTTATGAATCCATTCTTTCTCTGACACTCTTTGACTTAAAGTAAGCAGTATTGAAGAAATCAATTGGTCTAAACAAGGGCTGTGTTTAGAAAAGACGCCTTGTAGCTCCATGAAGCAAGACCATAGTAATCCTATGGTAGCTGACTCCGGGTTCTAGCACTTTCCAGCACTTTCACTTTGATGGATCGTCACTACCAATCTACGTAAGTCGTTGCTTTTATAGTGGCATCAAATAAAAGCCAACTCACTGGTGAACAGGTCATTGAAAGTTTTTCCACTCTTTAGGTTACCATAGCAACAGTATAAACTGTCAGAGACAATCCTTATTTAGATTTAGGTGAAAATAGGCCAAAAAAGTGCTCGGTGAATCCCATTTTCTATTGCCGAAATGTAACACGCGTGTCAAAATGCAATTATATTGCGAAGTTTTAAAAACTGTAGGAGCCGATTCAGAGCCTTGTTAAATTTTGAAAATTTAGGGTGGCTCTGAATCCGCTACTACAATTTTTTAACTTTGCAAAAAGTTGTATACGATTATGCTAATTAATTATTTCTTAGCAATAAAAAGTAGGGTTCATTGAGCTCGTTTTAAGTTGAGTTATTGTCGCGTAAAGCTAAAATAGAAACATTTTTAGCAGGTTAAAGTTTTCCTATGATAACCTACTATTTGGAAAAAAGCTTTATATCTTGTTCACCAATGACTGGAGATCTCTCTGATAACACTATAAAGGTAATAACGTGTAAATATTGGAAGTAATGGATCTAGCAAAATAAAAGTCCTGGAAACCGGGGTGCGCCACCTAAGAATCAACAGGAAGTTCTTCTTTGTCAGGGAGGGCTAAATTTACATTATCACGTTTTTCAAGTATCGCCACGTTTTTGAATTCCCCAAGGGCATTTCTCTAAGCCTCTCCATCACATAGTCTGTCACTGTTACTTAATAAGACATGTACTTACAGTTTATAGAGATCTTCATTGTGATCGAATGTACCTTTCGGCAGGTTCTTCAGTTTGTTGTCATTCAAACGCCTACAAACGAATAATCACAACACGATATGAACTACATGGTCACTTATTTGCTCTAAAGCCGAAGTAAATCTTTGCCTAAAGTACCTGCAATTACCCCCCGCACAGTATTGTTGAGTTACCTTCTCGCCCCAAATTATGTAATAACAATAATGATAACACTAATAACTGTCTGAGCTAATCGTCCTCGCAAAGAACAGCAAGGACGCAGCTCAGCAATGTCGAACCGAAAGCATATACAAGGCGCCTCTGGCAGGCGCTATACGGTCCATGTATGACCTTGGAGCACAGTCCACAGCCAGCTCGAATAAGCCGTATGCTTCTGTTACCCTCGGTAACAGAAATAAAACAGCCACAATACCCGGCTTCCGGTTAGTTTACCACACAACGCACTGATATTGTCACGATACATGGTATATTTATTATTTTTGTTAGCGCTTTCTCATTCAGAATCTGTTAGGTTCCCTTGTGCCTTAGCCTGCATAGCAACTGCAAACAGAGAAGAGGTTGGAGGGAAAATAAGAAGAAAGGTAAAGGTTCCTTTTTCCACCCCCCCGCTGTTTCTCACTCTTTATCGCGTTCACCTTTTACACAGGCTGCTAGTGTATTTAGGTATACTGAAGGAAAAGTGTGCAGTCTGACGTATAGACTGCGGAACTAGAGAGCTAGGTTTACTTACCCAAATCTAAGTCGTATATCACTTACATACATCATACATACATCACATTATTTACTCTCGGATTTTAGAGTAGCTTGTGCAACTAATATCTCCGAGCATTTAATCATCAGATGAGAGATAGACCACCACACCGGGAACTACGTCCCCTACTCTTTTCGAACAGTGTGTGGGTTCTTTTACGTCCCACAGAATCAATTATGTAGAGTTGCGAGACGGGGCCTACGGTTTATCGTCCTTATCCGAGAAGACTAGAAAGTCTAACCATTTGCAGATGTTATGACAAAGGCAGCACTTTCTCTTCAGTTATTTAAGGGGGGACTAACTTAACTACAAAATTAGCTTACATTGTTGCTATGGAAAGTTCCCAATGCTCATATCTTGGAAACCCTAACTTGCACAGGCAAGCTGTCTGGCTATGTTTTTACAATCAAAAAGGTTTACAAGATTTTCGAGTCACAACCATATTTGGTAAGTCACGTGACCAGAACAGAAAAAGGCCTAAAATTCGAGTGGTGTACACTTCTGGATATCGAAAATGGTGCCAATGGTTAACAATCGCCAAGGTGCAAAACTCTACGTATCGATTTTTGGAAATTCGCATTTTTCTAAGATTTATGACGTCATAAGCACGCAAATTCATACCATTTTGTCATTATCATTGCACTTATGTACGTTAACAACAATTGCTTACGTAGGCTTGTAAAGAAGGCTGGAATATCTCCGATTGGCAAAAAAAATCGGAACTTGACATAATTTCCTCCAAGTTTTAGGGATTTTTCTCTCTAAGGCGCGGTTGGGGTCTGGGGCAAGTTACGCATGCGCAATAGCAATTTATTAATTTTACATGTTCACCTCTTCGCACGTTTCACCAATACAGTGGCAAAAACACCGAAAAACTGTGTTTTACAAATACAGTCCGCAAAAATCCCTTGGCAACAACGCTAAGTCTGTAGTTAAGTTAGTCCCCCCTTAAAGACCCTGAGTGTTGGTCCGACCGGGTTTGAACTACCGACCTCCCGCACGCTAGTCCGGTGCTCTACCACTGACCTAACCGGTCGGCGGTGTATATTCGTATATATACTTGTGTATATTCGTATCTTAATCGTATTTCACTCGCATAAAAACCAAATATTCCATATGCCACTCCTTTGTTCCCGTATCTAAGTCGTTTGACCCTGATATCATACCCGTGTGTTACTCGTTTTGTTTGTGTTACTGTGGTGTTTTAGTTATGACTTTACTTGCTGCATACATGTTACGCGACACTGTAACGACTGCTCACTCATACACCGTTCCTCCAATGTGCTGAGCGTTATTCGCCACATATCTTTGTTTTATGACCCTTAAGACTAGCTTAAGGTGATATGGTACCCTAGAAAATGTATGGTAATCATAATTTTTTTGCTAAAAGTGAGTTGGGGGGTGGGGGGGGGGGGTATTATAACTCTTATTATTTTTTTACGTTTTTTTTATTATATTCTCAATTACGCATTTACAATCCTTTTTACAAAGAATTAAATACAAATTGATTAAATAAATTTTCGTTTACAGATAACAATGACACCATACTGTAAGAACTACATTGTTTTACATAATCAGTCATCATAATTTATACTTGCTTCTTATTTTACTATGCATACTTGGCTTGATCATGTTAATAACACAGCTTTCTACTTTAGTTAGCAACTGATCATATTTCCTCAAACCTCTTCCATTTCTTTGGAAGAGATTCATTTGATTTAATTTGAAACAAAAGTGTTTTTTCTGTCTCATATTTATTGATCAAAATTCTCCTAAAACGACTTAAGGAAGTTTTAGTTTTATATATACTTGAACACACATCAGCTATTGCCAATCATGTTATGACTACTGGACATAATATGAAATGGGATCACTTTGAAATCCTCGCGTCAGGAAAAACTGATTACCAATGTAAGATAAAAGAAACCTTGTTTATACAAGAACTGAACCCGGCGTTGAATGCTAATCTCACCAGTGACAAGCTGTCACTTTATTAACATGTCACTGCTATATTTAGTGTTACCCAGATCACTCGCAATTTCTTTTTGAATATAGATAGTGTTTAATCTCATAACGGTTACTTTTGAAAATGTATGTTGAGACATACGAAACGTCAAGTCAGTTTTCATAAAATGCATTGCTTCACCATGTTTATAACCGCTTTATGTGTTGTTTTTCTTATAAAACTTCGATGGCCGAAGAACAAGAGTCTCTATGACTTAAGGAAGGTTTGAGTACTTTACATCGACAAGACCACAAATCTGATTTTCCTAGAATTAATATATAATTAATTAGATCCAACTCCTCCTTTAAGAGCCCTATTATAACATCACAATAGGCGAGTGAGAGACCTCCGCAACTCTTCAGTTTGTTTAAAATGTTATCATTAACCTAATTCCAAAAATCGTTCGAAAAAGAACAATCAAACATGATATGGGATATAGTTTCTGTCGCCTGATGGTAAAAAGAGCAGTCGGGATTGGAAATGTAACCTATTTTACATAGAAGGTCATTCGTATACAGGATGGAGTTGAATACCTTATACTGAAAGGAGCGTAAGTAAGGTTCATTAGCCACCCTCACTGGCAACAAGAAAGCCGCTGAAACTTGCTGATCTTCTTAGTTAAATTCTTCTGTCAACTTAGCCTATTTGCTTGGCTTTTACAATTTTTGTTATATAAGAAAGCAATAATAGTCGCGATATTTAATATTTTCTAAATCAAAGATGACCTTAAAATTGGATAAGTTGACCCGCGGTCTCAAAGGAACGGATTTCCTGAGACCAGTCCATACAAGAAAGTTTGATTTTGTCAAACCTGCACTTCTTCACAACGTTAAAAGACTCAATGTTTCACATATTGTAAAACAGATCACTTGTGTATTTTATATGCTTATCGAAATACGGTTTATAAAACACACTTTTACCATCAATTTTTATCTCTTTTTTGTTCCATAAGATGTATTTGTACACGTTGTTGAGATCTTTAATTTCTCTTATATTTGACCACCATATTAATAATTCTTGATAAAAGGCTGTTGAAACGCATACTTGGTTTGCCTCATAATTCCACTGAAATAAAAAAAAGACCCCCTTGGCTCTCCAAAAGGTAGTCAAGGTAAGACTTCCAAACACCCGATAAATCTTCGTTGGTAATTCGTTTTAACCAGCTCAACCTCAACGCTTTTACCATGGTCTCATAGTCTAACATTCGAAGGCCACCTTGGTCGTAAGGTGCATAAGTTGAACGTCGGATGACTTTGTCTTTTCCGTTCCATAAAAACTGAAATACCAGGTTGTTCAATTCTTTTATACAAATCACAGAGCTAGGATATGTCAATATAGGAAGAAGAATTGCTTTTATAATCTTTATGTTTACCTTTCCATGAATTTACAAACCTCTTGCCTTCCATAAATTTATTAAATTCTTAATTTTTTTCAACCTTTGTTTAAAGTTTTTCTCAACTAGAAGCTGTACATCATATGTAATAAAAATTCCTAAAAATTTTACACATGTTTTCCACTCAACCCCAAGTGGTTGATCGTTTCACAGTTCTGAAGGGACCCAACCCACATTGCTTCCGTTTTCGTGACATTAAGTTTTAGCCCTGAAGTTTTCTCAAAACGTGCAAGTATTTTAAACAAAGCTCTGGCCGAATCCAAGTCTGATAAAACAGCAGTTGTGTCATCAGCAAACTGCAGCAATTTAGTTTCCAAACCATTTATTGTTATTCCTTTGATACTCTCTTGGTTTCTGATACTTATCGCCAGAGTTTCAACTGCAGTCAGAAACAGATACGGGAAGAGAGGGTCCCCCTGCCTAACTCCACGGCCTATCTTAAAATAATGAGAGCATAAACCATTGTTTATAATGCAGCTTTGAATATCATTACAGAAAATACTGACCCATCTTATAAAATCAGGTCCAAAACCAAATCTAATCAAACACTTTTCAAGAAATTCCCATTCCAGACTAACAAAAACCTTCTCAAAGTCGATAAATAACAAAAGACCTGGTAATTTCTTCGCCTTTGTGTAATCCATTATGTCGCGATTTGAGCGTATATTTTCACTAATATTTCTGCCTGGAATATATCCTGTCTGATTATTATGGACTAAATTAGGTAAAACACGCTTCATTCTTTCTGCAATAACTTTTGAAGCTATCTTCGCATCAACATTCAAAAGGGAAATTGGTCTCCAGTTTTTAAGATCACAGCTGTCTTGGGCTTTTTCTCGATAAGTGTAATGACAGCCTGTCTTTGTGACGGGCTCATTATTCCTTTTTCAAAAGACATATTGAAACATTCAACTAAAGGTTCCCCCAGGAAGTTCCAAAAAGTCTTATAAAATTCTACGGGTAATCCATCATTTCCAGGGACCTTATTTGATGGAAAGGAGTTCAGAACTTTGCTACATTCTTCAGTGCTTATTAACCCTTCAACATGATTTCTAGATTCATTTGCAAGTGTTGGTATTGGTAAGTTCTCTAGGCAGAAATAGCGTTCGGTTTCATCAGAGGATTTTCTTGTCGATTTATAAAGTCTAGAAAAAAATCAAAGGTTCTGATTGACTCCAAGTAAAGCTGCGTGTCGTGGGATTCCTTACTCGCCAAAAAACATGTAAATCAAGCTCTGACTGTAAATGTTAAATTGCCGTTAATTACGGATTGTCTAGGGATCAGGCTTCCATCTCTTTTGTCAATAACTGGGTTCAAAGGACAGTTAAAATCTACCCCCACAATGATGTTGTCAATCTCATCCAGACTATTGTTTACGATAGTTTGCAACAGCAACCGATAAAAGTTAACTAGTTCATTGTCTCGATTCGGAGAGTATATGTTGACTAAAAGAGCAGGTTCTCCTCACGAAAGTACTTTCAGTATAATAAATCTACCGTTTGTGTCAATAAAGGACCGCGTAACAGTGCAATCAAAATTATTCCTAATTGACATCGCCACCCCTCTCGCATTGTTCGCCCCATGAGAGCAGAACAATGTAGCACTCCATTCTCTTTTCCACGAGACTTCATTCCCTTGAATGGAATGTGTTTCCTGTAGGAGAACAATGTCAGGTTTTTGTTTTCTGAGCCAAGTAAATATGGTCCGTCTTTTACGGTAGTTGCTGATGCCTTCTCGTATTTTAAGAAATAAGTTTACCTTTCACCATTTGTGATGATAAATATCATAGAGGACAAATCTGAATTTAGGAGGAGAAGGATCTTGATGTATGCGAAACTATACCATACCAGTGTAATCATTCAAAAATTCAAATAGGTATTACTGTAAGATGAAAATTTTGAGGTGTATAAATTATACGGTGTCTGCAAAATTGCCGTTAAAACTATAGCGTAAATAAAGAAGTTTACTCGAAAAGGGTTATTCGAAAGAAATTCGCGCTCGCGTAGCATTGCACGAGCAGTTCCGGCACACATGAAATAATCGATGGGCTTCGAGACTTGCCTTTGCTGTGCCACGCATTGCAAAAAATTTATTAAACAGCCATTATCGACCGCAATATGTAATATTGTATGGCGATAATGGCCCCCTACCCCTCCGTCAACTAAACGTTTTCCTTTAGTGAAGCGAACCTTCTTTCCTTCTTCGTAAGCTTTCTGCATAATTGGAAGCGCCTTTTTTCGAATTTCAAAGTCGCTAGATGTAATATATATATTTAGCCAAGCCTAAAAGCGGAGCTCCAAAAGCATTCTTTGTCTACTGGCATTTACATATAGTCTGCTTGCATATCACCCATCTGACCTCACTCAAGCTACAGACCCAATGCTGTAAAAAATCGTATGGAAAGGTGATCTGAGCCAGTGGCACAGTGGATTTGTACCTCCCGTGGATTTGCACCCTCCAGTCCAGATCTGCTTGTGGATCAGATTTGGACCCCATAGTCCAGAACTGCTAGCAGATATGAATCCCCTTTTATGGATTTGGACCCCCACCCCTCCTAAAAACAAGCGTTCTATTGAGTAAGGTAATAAAAATTCCTTTCCAAACTGAGTTTGAAGATGTTAAAAAAGCAAAATAAAAATATTGAGGAAAGTTTTTTTAAAAATAATCTTTAATACCTCGTGTAAAAAAGAACCTGCAACGCTAGTTTTCATCTATAAATTTTTAAAACAAAACACTTCTTAACATCTTACAGCAATACCTAAGGACAGGTCTGTTTCTCCGTTCAACTGTAGGCAACTTAGTTACATACTTAGCTACTTAGGTATGGTTGAGAGCCACTAGAAATTGGTGGAGAAGCCTGGTGATTGCTCCTTGGAATCAGTATCACATAAGATATATAGTGATTCAGATCATCACTTCATAATGAATGCAATTTCAATTATCCACAGCCTACCATGAGACAGTCAGAAATCAGAAATTGTGTATCCTCTGGATATATGTATGCCTCACAAAAATTATGAAAGAAAGATACATGGAAATCAATAAAAATATTTAGATGCCATGAATTAAGACCAAGATATTTCTTTTGATCAATTACTTCTTGATCTTACTATCACAAAAAAAATTGCTTGCTAACATTAAGCTCATCACTCAATGCACCTACAGTGTTTTCAAAAAGAAATCCAGCTGCTCTTCTGGCCAGTTAAGTGCAAGACCAAACAACTTGATAATAAAATATTGGGCATTTGGTTGATACCACTATCAAGGTGATTCATCAAAGCAAAAGTGCTGGAAACCTGTGTTAGCCATCTTAACTTGATCTTAACATACTTCATCAAACATCAGAGATTCCATTAAACATTAATGCCAAATGTCATCCAAACATCCCACAAGATTGGTGTGACCAGCTACTAATAAAATTAATTGAAAGACTGTATGCAGGAGAAGGAAGTCCAAAGGATGTGTACATTGATGAGAAAGAACTTACTTTAAGTTTAATTTTAAGTTTTAAGTTTAATAATACTTTGTCATGCGAATACAACTAAGCTGATAGAAAACAAAAAAGTGCATGACTGGAGAATAATTGGGAGAAACTAAATTCCCATACAAAGAATATTATCTAATATTACACATTCTAAAAACTAAGAGGTGAAATTTAAACGTGGCCCAAAGCTAACCTAATCAAATTAAATCAAATACTTGTCTCTTACAAGTCACCCCTGATTTGAGATTGAAACTAAAAATTATGAAGTAATCCAAAGCAAACCTAATTAAATTACATACTTGTCACTCACAAGCTACATCTGATTTAAAATTGACACTAATAATGTAATAGATGGGAGTTGAAACTGCTTAAAGAAGGTGCATGCAAGATGTTCGATGGAACACCATTCCAGTCTGTTATGTAGCGATTAAAAAAAGAAAAGCTGAAGGCCATATATATATTTAGCCAGGCCAAGCCTAGAATCGGAGCTGCACACTCTCACCGAGTAACTTCGCAAGGGTTTATTTGGGCCAGTTTAATCTGTGTCCAAAACAAATTGAGCAGCAGCAGGGAAAACAAAGAGTTTTCGATAGTAAACGTTTGCAAAACAAAAAAAGACAGACATTCTTGGGTCCTAACTACTTTCAGATGAAAGCGTAAAGGAATTCAAAGCGGATCAAAAAAAAGAAAAAACAACACTACAAGCGAACAAAGTACGATGCCGGCGAGTGTTTTGCTCGAAGAAGGAGAAGGTGGAGAAATAAAACAAGACTAGCTAGTAATTAAAATAGCTTGTACTGATAAAGCTAGGAAAATCGGTATTTAGTTTGATATAAATGCCCCTAGAAAAGAAAATAAAGGGTACAAATTCTTCGTTTACAGCAGTCAACAGGAATTGACCGCGGTTCAGAAACAACAAAACAACAAACATATTACAAGAAAACAAAGCACAATACGAATAATATTTCTTCGAAGATTCTTGGAGAAGGTGGAGAAATTAGACAAGTAACAAAACTATCTTGCATTAAGCTAGAAAAATTGCCTAGCAAATTTGACCTAAATGTCCGTAGAAAAGACAAAAAAGAGGTCCGCAACTGATCGCTTAGAGCAGTCAACAGGAATCACTGAAACAGCAATCACTCGGAATGCGACAGAGCTGAATAATAGAGCCATTTTTCACAAAATCTTTCCTTAGCTTACACAAAACACTTAAGTGCTTTGATAGTTTTACTGTTACTTCCCATGTCTTCCGACGAACCTTTTTCAATTAATGATTCTCAGTGGCAAAACATCATCCAGATAACGAAGAAAGCGCTTGGCAAACCAAACGAGCATTTCTCTCGCAGACCCGTCCACTATAAAATTTATCAAAACCAGCCAGCTAGTCAACCCATTTCGCTGTTTATAACATCCAAACGCTGATTCTTACCGGTTCAAACAAATTAAGCCGACATGTTTAAAGACGGCGAAACTTAATTGTTGCTTACAGGCTGCTTTCGAGGAAGATCTCTTAAAGACTTTTCTCAAATGACGAGTGAAGCGCGCTGGGTTTTAACTGTTTTGGCAACATTTTGACAACTTTATGTCAGATTTTGAGACGTGCACATGCACATGCATTTAATCGGATTTTTTATTTTTACTCGAGCTTGAGTTTTCGCCTTTAATCCTTAATTTTACGAGGACTCATTGCGATTACGTGTTATTAAGATAAGGGCTAAAGTTTCTTAACGCTATTGAGGCACCAAGGTAGAAAAACAGTCAGCCAAGCCGAGTAAAAACACTCGTTCGCTTGCAAAGAAAACAACGTAACAAGTACAGATGATTGTTATTTATATCCATTCCAGAGAAAAATACAAGTTTCATTCCTGAACAAAAGTAACAAGGATTAAACCAAATGTTAAGCTTCTAGTTATTTAATTTACCTCACTGTCCTGTGTTGTAGAGGTTTCTACCATTTGAAAATACGTAAGCTTCAGTAAAGTAAAAACAAGCATCCGCAAAAATAGCAAACGGTTAGTCCAAAGAAAGAGCTTCTTCCACAGAGTTTGAGCTACTCATTCCTCCCATTAATACCGGTGAACTGTTAAGTGACTTTTCTTGGTGAGATGAAAGATGCCGTGGGGAAGTGAAAGCCCTCGAAGCGTTGAATTATTAACCGCACACTGAATGTGAAATTACCAGCCGCAGAAAGCGCGCGAAAAATTTTAAAGGCCTTGATTTGGTTTGAGTGTCCCACACCTGGCTTGAGCCTGCGATCTAATCGAAAGCAAGTACCTGGTCAGCGGTCAACTTCAAAAAACAGCTGACCTCGATGAGGTCCTAACTTGAGCCCGCGATATGGTCACGTTACACTGGTCAGCAGATACCTTGTTTTGACAGGTGTCAATTGGCTATAAGATGGATGTCCAGTATCAAAGACGTACGCTCTAAAGTAGCTGGTCAACTGGGCCAGGTGGAGTATGGCCGCCATGTTGGATTATTATGATTATTATTAGGATATTATTAATTATTGGGCGACTCCGTCGTCGTCGTCGTGCGTACGCGCCCACGAGCAATACCGCTAGCCATTTTTACCATGAGAAAAGCAGTTGACGGGTTTCTATAGGTATGGTGCTCCGCTTGGAGGCCCTTCGGGCCGTCGGAGCTCAGCTAAAATCTTCTACAATTCTTACCCCATTAAGTACCACCTTTCCATCTGTTCTCTTTACATCCTGAAGCAATCTTCTTTTAAAAGGTCTACTGTAAAGTTTGGCAATAATGTGTCTCGGCTTTTCGTCTCGTTTTCCTCCTGTGCGATGAGCGTTTTCGACTTCAGAAATAGCACCTTCGAATCCAAGACGCGTGATGTAATCCAGAATTATCGCCATACAATCTTCGCCTTCTTCTTCAACAACGCCCAGCACGCGAATATTAAACTCTCTAGAATATCGCTCCAAATGTTCCACCTTCTTCTTGAGTTCGTCGTTGCCTTTGCCAAACCCTTGTCAACTCTTATTTCTCCAAGGATTTTGGTGGAAGACTGGGTATTGTTATGCAAGTATCTTGTCACATGATAGCTGGTCACGTGGCTATACTCGGCTCATTTGAACTCACTCTCTGGTCGGCCGAATCATTTGCAGAATTTACCTTGGAATGTGACAAAATTGCCCTAGATTACTGTGTTTGGGGTCATTTTCTAGTGCCGGAGCTCTTCATCGAGGGCTGAGAAGGCTTAAACCTTGGCAATTTCAAAGAGATGCTTATTGGCACTACGAATGAGACAAACTTTGTTCGAACGCTAACTTCGATCTGCTGACTGTTTGTTGTTCGTGGACAAGGAGCTTAAAAGCAAATGAGCCTTGTCTCACCAGTTTCCAATCTTCACTGGTGGGAGTTTCATTGGAAGTTGAAGGTGCCTGGACAACCCTTGGTGCAAAATTGAAGCCTAGCCAGAGACTTAGAAGAAAATGGTAAATTGTTTGGGAAGAGCCTTTCCCGCTCAAAGATATGTGGAATTTCCCAGGATGCAACGGGGTCAGATTCTTCCTGTTTGGCTGCTTGGTTGAGGTTGCTGATAAAAAGGGAGCTGAGAGAGCTCTTGTTTCTCTTTTCCACCAAACTTCCTCTTGAATTTGGAAGCAGAAGAGCTGTTTTGCAATGTTTACTCTCTAAATAAAGGATTCAGTTGAAAAACGATTTTTCCAGACTGCTCGTTTGCTAAGTAAGATATTCATTTAATTATGCTCCACAATAACGTTTATTAGCATTCGAAAGCCACAGTCACACAAGCAGTTTAAGGTTAAACGACTCAGTTTTGCACCGCAAAATAGTACTGATCAGTTGACTGGCGAAGAGGTTATGAACAATCAGCTTACTTCAATCCTCCTAAAAATTTAACAATTAAGAACCCGTGCTTTATCAAAAGAAAATACACCCTGACAATCCTTGTGGTTTCTTTTCTTTTCCAAGAATTTTAACCACCATCATGACGGTTCCACGTTTTTCCTGCTTTGAAGAGGGTACGTTTTCATAACACCATCAACTCAAACCCTTATTCCAAAGAAAAATGAAAATTATGACATCTTTTTAGTCAATTATTATCTTTGCTAAGAGAATACCACTGCTACTTTATAGTTATTGGCTTTTAATCGATGTCCTAGCGCAAATTTGTTAATAAGACCTTTCAAAAGTTTCATATAGGTATTTTTGCTTTGCGAGGGAGAACATTTTTCATTAAATAAAGCAGATATTATTATTGGCCCTCAGGCTCGATCCCTTAGAATTAGAATATTTAAACATTTGTATTCAAGGAAAACAAATCTATACTAAAGAAGCATCATCCTTACAGGAGATCGAGTTTTGTGATATTACTAATAATTCCTGCAGGCAAGTCTTCCAATGTGTTGTTGGACAAGTCCCTGAATAAGAGATAAGAAGGCTTTGTCAAGAACTTTGTGACCAAAGTAGTCGGGTAGTTTTTGATATCATCAGCATTATTTTATAGCATGCAGTTTGAGGGGCTAGAGAGGGGAACATGGGTGGGAGCGGGCGTGGAGTGGTCGGTAATTCAGCGTAAATTCTGGCAACTAAAACTCATGACCCAATTCTATTCAGATTTTACAAGTTGAGAAAACTGTTATCTTTGTGACGCTTTTGGCACGTCATGAAATTTGACTCATGTCCAGTCGATCGAGACCAGGCTCTGTTTGGTCTTTTTGGGGGCGAGTGGGGGTAGGGGGAGGGTGTTTAAATCTGATTCTCCTATTTCTCTTGGAAAAAGAACTGCATTTTCATTGGTGAAGTCATTTAAGAATTAAGCCATGATTTCCGAATAGCGGCCGTCTTCGTTCGACCATTATGGATTTTTGAACAGTATCGTTCCAAGGTAACAGAAAACTGCCCGTCACAATACGATAAGTTTGACTGAACTTCGATCCACCTAATGTCTGAAGATTTTACAAGTTTTGGTTGATCTCGCTGACATATTATAATCTTTATTGCTTCCCCTTTCCCCTCAGTGGTCCAGTCAGGTTTGAGGCTTTTTTTTTTAAATTTGAAGTGGCGAGTTGTTACTTAAAAAAACAAAAAATCATCACTGAGATCGATAAGCCTTTTTACCCATTTAGAAATTTCACAGAACAAAAATTAGGAATTTTGCAGCACCCACACTTTTTTTCTTTCGAGGTAGAATATTACTGAACTGTGTACAATCAATTTAGCCAGTATGGTGATGGTCCTTACAGTTCATGTGTATTAGGTGGCAACAGTCCTGGGACAGAAGTCAGTTGCTTTCCAGCACATGACACCTTTACCAAAAATGAATAAGACCATGGAGTACAGACACACGGCTTTGGACATGCTATGAAGAGTGAAAAAAAAATGTGTTCTTGTTATCTGTTTTGGAGATGAAGAGTTAATTACTTTATGAAAATAGCTCTACTAATGTGTCATTTTACCATAAATTCCAACACTATAGGATTTAAGACCTATATTCTTTTTAAAGTGCGCGATCAACGTATCGACAATCTGGAAAATCTGCTTTGACCGGTTGAGTTTTAAAAATCGAAACCATGAAATACGCGCGAGTGTTCCGCACATCGTACTTGCTATTCGGCAACTCTTTATAAAAAGGAAGATTGTTTTGCCAGTAATTTTTGGATATCGCGCTCAGACCATTACAAATATAACATGTCAGAAAAAGAAACAACAAGAAGAAGAAGAGAATCTGGTTGCACACGAATTTGTCGACAATACACTTTGTAAAGAGCGCGTGGACCGCCTTTATTAGGACGCGATTGTTAACTTTATCACACCTTGAGAATTACTTCGCACATCAAACCCTTTCATTGACGGCCACCGATTCTTTCACGAGAGAAGTCGGTTTTCCGAAAACTTAATCTCTTCAATTATTATTCCGCGCATTGAGAAAGTAGACACTGTAAGTAAATGTCGCGAAAGACAATAGCATTCTGGGCGATGCGAATTATACTGTAAGATCCGATGTTATTCTATAGTAGCCCGAAAGTACAGCGGCCGAGGGTGGTCATTGAAAATCAAAACAAAAGTTGAAAGTGACTTTCCACCTGCTATTATCAACTACCCACTTCTTAGTTTTGAATTTGCCACTTGCCAGTTGGGATTTACGACTTGCGAGTTGTTGTTAACCATTTTCGAGTTATGATTTACAACTTGCGACTTGTTACTTACCACTAGCGAGTTAAAGACTTGTCACTTGCGACTTGTTGATTACAACTTTATGAGTTACGACCTTGTTACGACTCTCGGCTTACGACATCGACGTAGACCACCCCTCCCCTCCCCTTCAATTTCTTTGATAGCGGAGCATCATGATTAACAAAATATGGTAACACATCTGTTCAAGAAAATTTGGTTTTGGTCACCGTAAGTACATACGCCCGTACGTCCGCCCATCCATGTATGCGATGTGAAATTTCCCATTAACTGTGTGTTGTAACTCGCCTTTTTGGCGGGAAGTTGCATAGTTGACACTGCCGTTTAGAGAAAAACAAAGATAAACTTTGAACACAACGAATCACAGGACAATTTACCTTTGCGTATATTCCTTGAATGTGTTGACAAACTAGGAAAGAAGAAAACGAGAGAAACAGAGAAAAAGAGAAAGCAGGGGACGAACAGGCGAAGCTGAGCGTGAAAGTGAGCGACTGAGACCGCGTGAAAACAGAAGAAATCTCAGTGAGAGTCAACGGCAGAAGAGAGAGAGACAAATCAAGAAAGGAGAAAGAAATATAGTGAAAAACAACGAGAGAAAGAGCAAGACAGACCGCAAGAAATCCGGCTGAATTGTAGCAAAGAACAACGCGAAAAGAACGAGACAGAGCTCGAGAAAACCGGCGGAATTGTACCGACAAACAACGGGAAAAACAGCCAGACAGAGTTCGAGAAAACCGGCGGAATTGTAGCGACGACCAACGGAAAAGAAAGGCAAGACAGAGCTCGAGAAAACCGGCTAAATTGTACTGACGAACAACGGGAAAAAGAGCAAGAAAGAGCTCAAGAAAACTGGCTGAATTGTAGCGACGAAAAACGAGAAAACGAGCGACACAGAGCTCGAAAACACCAGCTAAATTCTACTGACGAACAACGAGAAAAAGAGAAAAACAGAGCTCGAGAAAACCGGCTGAATTCTACTGACAAACAACGGGAAAAAGATCAAGACAGAGCTCGAGAAAACAAGCTGAATTATATAGACAAGCAAGTGAACGGGACAAAGGGCGAGAAAGAGCTCGAGAAAACCGGCTGAATTGTACCGACGAGCAAGTGAACGGGAAAAACGGCGAGACAGAGCTCGAGAAAACCTGCTAAATTGTACTTACGAACAACGGGAAAAAGAGCGACACAGAGCTCGACAAAACCGAATGATTTGTACTGATGAAACACGGGACAAAGATCGACACAGAACTCGAGAAAACAGGCTGAATTGTACTGACGGACAACGGTAAAAAAAGCAAGACAGAGCTCGAGAAAACCGGCTGAATTGTAGCGACGAAAAACGGGAAAAAGAGCGAGAAGAAGCTCGAGAAAACCGGATGAATTGTACTGACGAACAACGGGAAAAAGAGCGAGAAGAACCTCGAGAAAACCGGCTGAATTGTAGCGACGAAAAACGGGACAAAAATGGGAGACCGAGCTCGAAAAAACCGGTTGAATTGTGCTGACGAAACACGAGAAAAAGAGCAAGACAGAACTCGAGAAAAGCGGCTGAATTGTAGCGACAAACAACGGGAAAAAAGAGCGGGACAGAGCTCGAGAAAACCGGCTAAGTTGCAGTGACGAAAACGAGAAAAAGAGCAGGAGAAACTCGAGAAAAGCGGCTGAACTATCGCGACGAACAACGGCAAAAAGAGCGAGACCGAGCTCGAAAAAATCGGCTGAGTTGCAGTGACGAAAACGAGAAAAAGAGCAAGACACAACTCGAGAAAAGCGGCTAAACTATCGCGACGAACAACGGCAAAAAGAGCAAGACCGAGCTCGAGAAAATCGGCTAAGTTGCAGTGACGAAAACGAGAAAAAGAGCAAGACAGAACTCGAGAAAAGCGGCTGAATTGTAGCGACAAACAACGGGAAAAAAGAGCGGGACAGAGCTCGAGAAAACCGGCTCAATTGTACTGACGAAATACGGAACAAAGGGCGAGACATTGCTCGAGAAAACAAGCTAAATTGCAGTAACGAAAAACGAGAAAAAGAGCGAGTGAGAGCTCGAGAAAACCGGCTTAATTGCACTGACGAACAATGAGAAAAAGAGCGAGACAGAGCTCGATAAAACCGGATCAATTGTACTGACGAACGACGGGAAAAAAGGCAACACAGAGCTCGAGAAAACCGGCTAAATTAAACTGACGAACAACGAAAAAGAGAGCGAGACAGAGCTCGAGAAACACGGCTGAACTGAAATGACCAACAATGTGAAAAAGATCGAGAAGAAGCTCGTGAATAGCGGCTGAATTGTACTGACGAACAACGAGAAAAACAGCGAGACAGAGCTCGAGAAAACCGGCTGAATTGTACTGACGAACAATGGGAAAAAGGTCGAGACAGAGTTCGAGAAAATGGGCTGAATTGTACTGACTAACAACGAGAAAAAGAGCGAGAGAGAGCTCGAGAACACCGGCTGAATTGTACTGACGAACAACGAGAAAAAGAGCGAGAGAGAGCTCGAGAAAACCGACTGAATTGTACTGACGAACAACGAGAAACAGAGCGAGAGAGAGCTCGAGAAAACCGGCTGAATTGTACTGAGGAACAACGAGAAAAAGAGCGAGAGAGAGCTCGAGAAAACCGCCTGAATTGTACTGACGAACAACGAGAAAAAGAGCGAGAGAGAGCTCGAGAAAACCGCCTGAATTCTACTGACGAACAACGAGAAAAAGAGCGAGAGAGAGCTCGAGAAAACCGGCTGAATTGTACTGACGAACAACGAGAAAAAGAGCGAGAGAGAGCTCGAGAAAACCGGCTGAATTGTACCGACGAAAAAAGAGAAAAAGAGCGAGAGAGAGCTCGAGAAAACCGGCTAAATTGTACTGACGAACAACGAGAAAAAGAGCGAGACAGAGCTCAAGAAAGCCGGCTGAAGTGTACTGACGAACAATGGGAAAAACGTCGAGACAGAGTTCGAGAAAATGGGCTCAATTGTACTGACTAACAACGAGAAAAAGAGCGAGAGAGAGCTCGAGAAAACCGGCTGAATTGTACTGACGAACAACGAGAAAAAGAGCGAGAGAGAGCTCGAGAAAACCGGCTGAATTGTACTGACGAACAACGAGAAAAAGAGCGAGAGAGAGCTCGAGAAAACCGGCTGAATTGTACTGACGAACAACGAGAAAAAGAGCGAGAGAGAGCTCGAGAAAACCGACTGAATTGTACTGACGAACAACGAGAAACAGAGCGAGAGAGAGCTCGAGAAAACCGGCTGAATTGTACTGAGGAACAACGAGAAAAAGAGCGACAGAGAGCTCGAGAAAACCGCCTGAATTGTACTGACGAACAACGAGAAAAAGAGCGAGAGAGAGCTCGAGAAAACCGGCTGAATTGTACTGACGAACAACGAGAAAAAAAGCGAGAGAGAGCTCGAGAAAACCGGCTGAATTGTACTGACGAAAAAAGAGAAAAAGAGCGAGAGAGAGCTCGAGAAAACCGGCTTAATTGCACTGACGAACAATGAGAAAAAGAGCGAGACAGAGCTCGATAAAACCGGATCAATTGTACTGACGAACGACGGGAAAAAAGGCAACACAGAGCTCGAGAAAGCCGGCTAAATTAAACTGACGAACAACGAAAAAGAGAGCGAGACAGAGCTCGAGAAACACGGCTGAACTGAAATGACCAACAATGTGAAAAAGATCGAGAAGAAGCTCGTGAATAGCGGCTGAATTGTACTGACGAACAACGAGAAAAACAGCGAGACAGAGCTCGAGAAAACCGGCTGAATTGTACTGACGAACAATGGGAAAAAGGTCGAGACAGAGTTCGAGAAAATGGGCTGAATTGTACTGACTAACAACGAGAAAAAGAGCGAGAGAGAGCTCGAGAAAACCGGCTGAATTGTACTGACGAACAACGAGAAAAAGAGCGAGAGAGAGCTCGAGAAAACCGACTGAATTGTACTGACGAACAACGAGAAACAGAGCGAGAGAGAGCTCGAGAAAACCGGCTGAATTGTACTGAGGAACAACGAGAAAAAGAGCGAGAGAGAGCTCGAGAAAACCGCCTGAATTGTACTGACGAACAACGAGAAAAAGAGCGAGAGAGAGCTCGAGAAAACCGGCTGAATTCTACTGACGAACAACGAGAAAAAGAGCGAGAGAGAGCTCGAGAAAACCGGCTGAATTGTACTGACGAACAACGAGAAAAAGAGCGAGAGAGAGCTCAGGAAAACCGGCTGAATTGTACCGACGAAAAAAGAGAAAAAGAGCGAGAGAGAGCTCGAGAAAACCGGCTAAATTGTACTGACGAACAACGAGAAAAAGAGCGAGACAGAGCTCAAGAAAGCCGGCTGAAGTGTACTGACGAACAATGGGAAAAACGTCGAGACAGAGTTCGAGAAAATGGGCTCAATTGTACTGACTAACAACGAGAAAAAGAGCGAGAGAGAGCTCGAGAAAACCGGCTGAATTGTACTGACGAACAACGAGAAAAAGAGCGAGAGAGAGCTCGAGAAAACCGGCTGAATTGTACTGACGAACAACGAGAAAAAGAGCGAGAGAGAGCTCGAGAAAACCGGCTGAATTGTACTGACGAACAACGAGAAAAAGAGCGAGAGAGAGCTCGAGAAAACCGACTGAATTGTACTGACGAACAACGAGAAACAGAGCGAGAGAGAGCTCGAGAAAACCGGCTGAATTGTACTGAGGAACAACGAGAAAAAGAGCGACAGAGAGCTCGAGAAAACCGCCTGAATTGTACTGACGAACAACGAGAAAAAGAGCGAGAGAGAGCTCGAGAAAACCGGCTGAATTGTACTGACGAACAACGAGAAAAAAAGCGAGAGAGAGCTCGAGAAAACCGGCTGAATTGTACTGACGAAAAAAGAGAAAAAGAGCGAGAGAGAGCTCGAGAAAACCGGCTGAATTCTACTGACGAACAACGAGAAAGAGAGCGAGACAGAGCTCGAGAAAACCGGCTGAATTGTACTGACGAACAATGGGAAAAAGGTCGAGACAGAGTTCGAGAAAATGGGCTGAATTGTACTGACGAACAACGAGAAAAAGAGCGAGAGAGAGCTCGAGAAAACCGGCTGAATTGTACTGACGAACAACGAGAAAAAGAGCGAGAGAGAGCTCGAGAAAACCGGCAAATTGTACTGACGAACAACGAGAAAAAGAGCGAGAGAGAGCTCGAGAAAACCGGCTGAATTGTACTGACGAACAACGAGAAAAAGAGCGAGAGAGAGCTCGAGAAAACCGACTGAATTGTACTGACGAACAACGAGAAACAGAGCGAGAGAGAGCTCGAGAAAACCGGCTGAATTGTAGTGAGGAACAACGAGAAAAAGAGCGAGAGAGAGCTCGAGAAAACCGGCTGAATTCTACTGACGAACAACGAGATAAAGAGCGAGAGAGAGCTCGAGAAAACCGACTGAATTGTACTGACGAACAACGAGAAACAGAGCGAGAGAGAGCTCGAGAAAACCGGCTGAATTGTACTGAGGAACAACGAGAAAAAGAGCGAGAGAGAGCTCGAGAAAACCGCTGAATTGTACTGACGAACAACGAGAAAAAGAGCGAGAGAGAGCTCGAGAAAACCGGCTGAATTGTACTGACGAACAACGAGAAAAAGAGCGAGAGAGAGCTTGAGAAAACCGGCTGAATTGTACTGACGAACAACGAGAAAAAGAGCGAGAGAGAGCTCGAGAAAACCGGCTGAATTGTACTGACGAAAAAAGAGAAAAAGAGCGAGACAGAGCTCGAGAAAGCCGGCTGAATTGTACTGACGAACAACGAGAAAAAGAGCGAGACAGAGCTCGAGAAAACCGGTTGAATTGTACTGACGAACAATGGGAAAAAGGTCGAGACAGAGTTCGAGAAAATGGGCTGAATTGTACTGACGAACAACGAGAAAAAGAGCGAGAGAGAGCTCGAGAAAACAGGCTGAATTGTACTGAGGAACAACGAGAAAAAGAGCGAAAGAGAGCTCGAGAAAACCGGCTGAATTGTACTGACGAACAACGAGAAAAAGAGCGAGAGAGAGCTCGAGAAAACCGGCTGAATTGTACTGACGTTCAACGAGAAAAAGAGCGAGAAAGACCTCGAGAAAACCGGCTGATTTGCAGTTACGAAATACGAGAAAAAGAGCAAGACAGAACTCGAGAAAAGCGGCTCAATTGTACTGACGAACAATGGGAAAAAGGTCAAGACAGAGTTCGAGAAAATGGGCTGAATTGTACTGACGAACAACGAGAAAAAGAGCGAGAGAGAGCTCGAGAAAACCGGCTTAATTGTACTGACGAACAAAGAGAAAAAGAGCGAGAGAGAGCTCGAGAAAACCGGCTGAATTGTACTGACGAACAACGAGAAAAAGAGCGAGAGAGAGCTTGAGAAAACAGGCTGAATTGTACTGACGAACAACGAGAAAAAGAGCGAGAGAGAGCTCTTGAAAACCGGCTAAATTGTACTGACGAAAAAAGAGAAAAAGAGCGAGACAGAGCTCGAGAAAGCCGGCTGAATTGTACTGACGAACAACGAGAAAAAGAGCGAGAGAGAGCTCTTGAAAACCGGCTAAATTGTACTGACGAACAACGAGAAAAAGAGCGACAGAGAGCTCGAGAAAACCGCCTGAATTGTACTGACGAACAACGAGAAAAAGAGCGAGAGAGAGCTCGAGAAAACCGACTGAATTGTACTGACGAACAACGAGAAACAGAGCGAGAGAGAGCTCGAGAAAACCGGCTGAATTGTAGTGAGGACCAACGAGAAAAAGAGCGAAAGAGAGCTCGAGAAAACCGCCTGAATTGTACTGACGAACAACGAGAAAAAGAGCGAGAGAGAGCTCGAGAAAACCGGCTGAATTCTACTGACGAACAACGAGAAAAAGAGCGAGAGAGAGCTCGAGAAAACCGGCTGAATTGTACTGACGAAAAAAGAGAAAAAGAGCGAGACAGAGCTCTTGAAAACCGGCTAAATTGTACTGACGAACAACGAGAAAAAGAGCGACAGAGAGCTCGAGAAAACCGCCTGAATTGTACTGACGAACAACGAGAAAAAGAGCGAGAGAGAGCTCGAGAAAACCGACTGAATTGTACTGACGAACAACGAGAAACAGAGCGAGAGAGAGCTCGAGAAAACCGGCTGAATTGTAGTGAGGAACAACGAGAAAAAGAGCGAAAGAGAGCTCGAGAAAACCGCCTGAATTGTACTGACGAACAACGAGAAAAAGAGCGAGAGAGAGCTCGAGAAAACCGGCTGAATTCTACTGACGAACAACGAGTAAAAGAGCGAGAGAGAGCTCGAGAAAACCGGCTGAATTGTACTGACGAACAACGAGAAAAAGAGCGAGAGAGAGCTCGAGAAAACCGGCTGAATTGTACTGACGAACAACGAGAAAAAGAGCGAGCGAGAGCTCGAGAAAACCGCCTGAATTGTACTGACGAACAACGAGAAAAAGAGCGAGAGAGAGCTCGAGAAAACCGGCTGAATTCTACTGACGAACAACGAGAAAAAGAGCGAGAGAGAGCTCGAGAAAACCGGCTGAATTTTACTGACGAACAACGAGAAAAAGAGCGAGAGAGAGCTCGACAAAACCGGCTGAATTGTACTGACGAACAACGAGAAAAAGAGCGAGAGAAAGCTCGAGAAAACCGGCTGAATTGTACTGACAAACAACGGGAAAAAGAGCGACACAGAGCTCGACAAACCCGAATGATTTGTACTGATGAAACACGGGAAAAAGATCGACACAGAACTCGAGAAAACGGGCTGAATTGTACTGACGGGCAACGGTAAAAAAAGCAGGACAGAGCTCGACAAAACCGGCCGAATTGTAGCGACGAAAAACGGGAAAAAGAGCGAGAAGAAGCTCGAGAAAACCGGCTGAAATGTGTACTGACGAACAACGGGAAAAAGAGCGAGAGAGAGCTCAAGAAAACCGGCTGAATTGTACTGACGAACAAGGAGAAAAACAGCGAGAGAGAGCTTGAGAAAACCGGCTGAATTGTACTGACGAACAACGAGAAAAAGAGCGAGAGAAAGCTCGAGAAACCGGCTGAATTGTACTGACAAACAACGGGAAAAAGAGCAAGACCGAGCTCGAGAAAATCGGCTAAGTTGCAGTGACGGAAACGAGAAAAAGAGCAGGACAGAACTCGAGAAAAGCGGCTGAATTGTAGCGACAAACAACGGGAAAAAAGAGCGGGACAGAGCTCGAGAAAACCGGCTGAATTGTACTGACGAAATACGGAACAAAGGGCGAGACATTGCTCGAGAAAACAAGCTAAATTGCAGTAACGAAGAACGAGAAAAAGAGCGAGAGAGAGCTCGAGAAAACCGGCTTAATTGTACTGACGAACAATGAGAAAAAGAGCGAGACAGAGCTCGAGAAAACCGGCTGAATTGTACTAACGAACGACGGGAAAAAGGGCAACACAGAGCTCGAGAAAACCGGCTGAATTGTACTAACGAACAACGAGAAAAAGAGCGAGAGAGAGCTCGAGAAAACCGGCTGAATTGTACTGACGCACAACGAGAAAAAGAGCGAGCGAGAGCTCGAGAATACCGCTGAATTGTACTGACGAACAACGAGAAAAAGAGCGAGAGAGAGCTCGAGAAAACCGGCTGAATTGTACTGACGAACAACGAGAAAAAGAGCGAGAGAGAGCTCGAGAAAACCGGCCTAATTGTACTGACGAAAAAAGAGAAAAAGGGCGAGAGAGAGCTCGAGAAAACCGGCTGAATTGTACTGACGAAAAAAGAGAAAAAGAGCGAGAGAGAGCTCGAGAAAACCGGCTGAATTGTACTGACGAACAACGAGAAAAAGAGCGACAGAGAGCTCGAGAAAACCGGCTGAATTGTACTGACGAACAACGAGAAAAAGAGCGAGCGAGAGAGCTCGAGAAAACCGCCTGAATTGTACTGACGAACAACGAGAAAAAGAGCGAGAGAGAGCTCGAGAAAACCGGCTGAATTGTACTGACGAACAACGAGAAAAAGAGCGAGAGAGAGCTCGAGAAAACCGGCTGAATTGTACTGACGAACAACGAGAAAAAGAGCGAGAGAGAGCTCGAGAAAACCGGCTGAATTGTACTGACGAACAACGAGAAAAAGAGCGAGAGAGAGCTCGAGAAAACCGGCTGAATTGTACTGACGAACAACGAGAAAAAGAGCGAAAGAGAGCTCGAGAAAACCGCTGAATTGTACTGACGAACAACGAGAAAAAGAGCGAGAGAGAGCTCGAGAAAACCGGCTGAATTGTACTGACGAACAACGAGAAAAAGAGCGAGAGAGAGCTCGAGAAAACCGGCTGAATTGTACTGACGAAAAAAGAGAAAAAGAGCGAGACAGAGCTCGAGAAAGCCGGCTGAATTGTACTGACGAACAACGAGAAAAAGAGCGAGAGAGAGAGCTCGAGAAAACCGGCTGAATTGTACTGACGAACAACGAGAAAAAGAGCGACAGAGAGCTCGAGAAAACCGGCTGAATTGTACTGACGAACAACGAGAAAAAGAGCGAGAGAGAGCTCGAGAAAACCGGCTGAATTGTACTGACGAACAACGAGAAAAAGAGCGAGAGAGAGCTCGAGAAAACCGGCTGAATTGTACTGACGAACAACGAAAAAAGAGCGAGGAGAGCTCGAGAAAACCGGCTGAATTGTACTGACGAACAACGAGAAAAAGAGCGAGAGAGAGCTCGAGAAAACCGGCTGAATTGTACTGACGAACAACGAGAAAAAGAGCGAGAAAGAGCTCGAGAAAACCGGCTGAATTGTACTGACGAACAACGAGAAAAAGAGCGAGACAGAACTCGAGAAAAGCGGCTGAATTGTACTGACGAACAACGGGAAAAAACTCGAGAATGAGCTCGAGAAAATGGGCTGAATTGTACTGACGAACAACGAGAAAAAGAGCGAAGAGAGCTCGAGAAAA
Source organism: Pachyseris speciosa (assembly GCA_016490735.1). NCBI lineage: Eukaryota > Metazoa > Cnidaria > Anthozoa > Scleractinia > Pachyseridae > Pachyseris > Pachyseris speciosa. The sequence goes on from JAEMWC010001294.1 coordinate 104,184, forward strand.
CCGGCTGAATTGTACTGACGAACGACGCGAAAAAGGGCAACACAGAGCTCGAGAAAACCGGCTAATTAAACTGACGAACAACGAAAAAAAGAGCGAGACAGAGCTCGAGAAACACGGCTGAATTGAAAAGACCAGCAATGTGAAAAAGATCGAGAAGAAGCTCGAGAATAGCGCCTGAATTGTACTGACGAACAACGAGAAAAAGAGCGAGACAGAGCTCGAGAAAACCGGCTGAATTGTACTGACAAACAACGGAAAAAAGAGCGGGAGAGAGCTCGAGAAAACCGGCTGAATTGTACTGACAAACAACCAGAAAAAGAGCGAAAGAGAGCTCGAGAAAACCGGCTGAATTGTACTGACGAATAACAAGAAAAAGAGCGAAAGAGAGCTCGAGAAAACCGGCTGAATTGTACTGACGAACACAAGAAAAAGAGCGAAAGAGAGCTCGAGAAAACCGGCTGAATTGTACTGACGAACAACGAGAAAAAGAGCGAGAGAGAGCTCGAGAAAACCGGCTGAATTGTACTGACGAACAACGAGAAAAAGAGCGAGAGAGAGCTCGAGAAAACCGGCTGAATTGTACTGACGAACAAAGAGAAAAAGAGCGAGAGAGAGCTCGAGAAAACCGGCTGAATTGTACTGACGAACAACGAGAAAAAGAGCGAGAGAGAGCTCGAGAAAACCGGCTGAATTGTACTGACGAACAACGGGAAAAAGAGCGAGAGTGAGCTCGAGAAAACCGGCTGAATTGTACTGACGAACAACAGAAAAAGAGCGAGAGAGAGCTCGAGAAAACCGGCTGAATTGTACTGACGAACAACGAGAAAAAGAGCGAGAGAAAGCTCGAGAAAACCGGCTGAATTGTACTGACGAACAACGGGAAAAAGAGCGAGAGAGAGCTCGAGAAAACCGGCTGAATTGTACTGACGAACAACGAGAAAAAGAGCGAGAGAGAGCTCGAGAAAACCGGCTGAATTGTACTGACGAACAACGGGAAAAAGAGCGAGAGAGAGCTCGAGAAAACCGGCTGAATTGTACTGACGAACAACAAGAAAAAGAGCGAAAGAGAGCTCGAGAAAACCGGCTGAATTGTACTGACGAACAACGAGAAAAAGAGCGAAAGAGAGCTCGAGAAAACCGGCTGAATTGTACTGACGAATAACAAGAAAAAGAGCGAAGAGAGCTCGAGAAAACCGGCTGAATTGTACTGACGAACAACAAGAAAAAGAGCGAAAGAGAGCTCGAGAAAACCGGCTGAATTGTACTGACGAACAACAGAAAAAGAGCGAGAGAGAGCTCGAGAAAACCGGCTGAATTGTACTGACGAACAAAGAGAAAAAGAGCGAGAGAGAGCTCGAGAAAACCGGCTGAATTGTACTGACGAACAACGAGAAAAAGAGCGAGAGAGAGCTCGAGAAAACCGGCTGAATTGTACTGACGAACAACGGGAAAAAGAGCGAGAGAGAGCTCGAGAAAACCGGCTGAATTGTACTGACGAACAACAAGAAAAAGAGCGAGAGAGAGCTCGAGAAAACCGGCTGAATTGTACTGACGAACAACGAGAAAAAGAGCGAGAGAAGCTCGAGAAAACCGGCTGAATTGTACTGACGAACAACGGGAAAAGAGCGAGAGAGAGCTCGAGAAAACCGGCTGAATTGTACTGACGAACAACGAGAAAAAGAGCGAGAGAGAGCTCGAGAAAACCGGCTGAATTGTACTGACGAACAACGGAAAAAGAGCGAGAGAGAGCTCGAGAAAACCGGCTGAATTGTACTGACGAACAACAAGAAAAAGAGCGAAAGAGAGCTCGAGAAAACCGGCTGAATTGTACTGACGAACAACGAGAAAAAGAGCGAGAGAGAGCTCGAGAAAACCGGCTGAATTGTACTGACGAACAACGAGAAAAAGAGCGAAAGAGAGAGCTCGAGAAAACAGGCTGAATTGTACTGACGAACAACGAGAAAAAGAGCGAGAGAGAGCTCGAGAAAACCGGCTGAATTGTACTGACGAAAAACGAAAAAAAGAGCGAGAGAGAGCTCGAGAAACACGGCTGAATTGTACTGACCAACAACGAGAAAAAGAGCGAGAAGAGCTCGAGAAAACCGGCTGAATTGTACTGACGAACAACGAGAAAAAGAGCGAGAGAGAGCTCGAGAAACCGGCTGAATTGTACTGACGAACAACGGGAAAAAGGCGAGAGAGAGCTCGAGAAAACCGGCTGAATTGTACTGACGAACAACGAGAAAAAGCGAGAGAGAGCTCGAGAAAACCGGCTGAATTGTACTGACGAACAACGAGAAAAAGAGCGAGAGAGAGCTCGAGAAAACCGGCTGAATTGTACTGACGAACAAAGAGAAAAAGAGCGAGAGAGAGCTCGAGAAAACCGGCTGAATTGTACTGACGAACAACGAGAAAAAGAGCGAGAGAGAGCTCGAGAAAACCGGCTGAATTGTACTGACGAACAACGGGAAAAAGAGCGAGAGAGAGCTCGAGAAAACCGGCTGAATTTACTGACGAACAACAAGAAAAAAGAGCGAGAGAGAGCTCGAGAAAACCGGCTGAATTGTACTGACGAACAACGAGAAAAAGAGCGAGAGAAGCTCGAGAAAACCGGCTGAATTGTACTGACGAACAACGGGAAAAGAGCGAGAGAGAGCTCGAGAAAACCGGCTGAATTGTACTGACGAACAACGAGAAAAAGAGCGAGAGAGAGCTCGAGAAAACCGGCTGAATTGTACTGACGAACAACGGGAAAAAGAGCGAGAGAGAGCTCGAGAAAACCGGCTGAATTTTACTGACGAACAACGAGAAAAAGAGCGAGAGAGAGCTCGAGAAAACCGGCTGAATTGTACTGACGAACAACGAGAAAAAGAGCGAGAGAGAGCTCGAGAAAACCGGCTGAATTGTACTGACGAACAACAAGAAAAAGAGCGAGAGAGAGCTCGAGAAAACCGGCTGAATTGTACTGACGAAAAAGAGAAAAAGAGCGAGAGAGAGCTCGAGAAAACCGGCTGAATTGTACTGACGAACAACGAGAAAAAGAGCGAGAGAGAGCTCGAGAAAACCGGCTGAATTGTACTGACGAACAACGAGAAAAGAGCGAGAGAGAGCTCGAGAAAACCGGCTGAATTGTACTGACGAACAACGAGAAAAAGAGCGAGAGAGAGCTCGAGAAAACCGGCTGAATTGTACTGACGAACAACGAGAAAAAGAGCGAGAGAGAGCTCGAGAAAACCGGCTGAATTGTACTGACGAACAACGAGAAAAAGAGCGAGAGAGAGCTCGAGAAAACCGGCTGAATTGTACTGACGAACAACGAGAAAAAGAGCGAGAGAGAGCTCGAGAAAACCGGCTGAATTGTACTGACGAACAACGAGAAAAAGAGCGAGAGAGAGCTCGAGAAAACCGGCTGAATTGTACTGACGAACAACGAGAAAAAGAGCGAGAGAGAGCTCGAGAAAACCGGCTGAATTGTACTGACGAACAACGGGAAAAAAGAGCGAGAGAGAGCTCGAGAAAACCGGCTGAATTGTACTGACGAACAACGAGAAAAAGAGCGAAGAGAGCTCGAGAAAACCGGCTGAATTGTACTGACGAACAACGAGAAAAAGAGCGAGAGAGAGCTCGAGAAAACCGGCTGAATTGTACTGACGAACAACGGGAAAAAGAGCGAGAGAGAGCTCGAGAAAACCGGCTGAATTGTACTGACGAACAACGAGAAAAAGAGCGAGAGAGAGCTCGAGAAAACCGGCTGAATTGTACTGACGAACAACGGGAAAAAGAGCGAGAGAGAGCTCGAGAAAACCGGCTGAATTTACTGACGAACAACAAGAAAAAGAGCGAGAGAGAGCTCGAGAAAACCGGCTGAATTGTACTGACGAACAACGAGAAAAAGAGCGAGAGAGAGCTCGAGAAAACCGGCTGAATTGTACTGACGAACAACGAGAAAAAGAGCGAGAGAGAGCTCGAGAAAACCGGCTGAATTGTACTGACGAACAACGAGAAAAAGAGCGAGAGAGAGCTCGAGAAAACCGGCTGAATTGTACTGACGAACAACGGGAAAAAGAGCGAGAGAGAGCTCGAGAAAACCGGCTGAAAATACTGACGAACAACGAAAAAGAGCGAAAGAGAGCTCGAGAAAACCGGCTGAATTGTACTGACGAACAACGAGAAAAAGAGCGAGAGAGCTCGAGAAAACCGGCTGAATTGTACTGACGAACAACGGGAAAAAGAGCGAGAGAGAGCTCGAGAAAACCGGCTGAATTGTACTGACGAACAACGAGAAAAAGAGCGAGAGAGAGCTCGAGAAAACCGGCTGAATTGTACTGACGAACAACGGGAAAAAGAGCGAGAGAGAGCTCGAGAAAACCGGCTGAATTTACTGACGAACAACAAGAAAAAGAGCGAGAGAGAGCTCGAGAAAACCGGCTGAATTGTACTGACGAACAACGAGAAAAAGAGCGAGAGAGAGCTCGAGAAAACCGGCTGAATTGTACTGACGAACAACGAGAAAAAGAGCGAAAGAGAGCTCGAGAAAACCGGCTGAATTGTACTGACGAACAACGAGAAAAAGAGCGAGAGAGAGCTCGAGAAAACCGGCTGAATTGTACTGACGAACAAAGAGAAAAAGAGCGAGAGAGAGCTCGAGAAAACCGGCTGAATTGTACTGACGAACAACGAGAAAAAGAGCGAGAGAGAGCTCGAGAAAACCGGCTGAATTGTACTGACGAACAACGGGAAAAAGAGCGAGAGAGAGCTCGAGAAAACCGGCTGAAATTACTGACGAACAACGAGAAAAAGAGCGAAAGAGAGCTCGAGAAAACCGGCTGAATTGTACTGACGAACAACGAGAAAAAGAGCGAGAGAAAGAGCTCGAGAAAACCGGCTGAATTGTACTGACGAACAACGGGAAAAAGAGCGAGAGAGAGCTCGAGAAAACCGGCTGAATTGTACTGACGAACAACGAGAAAAAGAGCGAGAGAGAGCTCGAGAAAACCGGCTGAATTGTACTGACGAACAACGAGAAAAAGAGCGAGAGAGAGCTCGAGAAAACCGGCTGAATTGTACTGACGAACAACAAGAAAAAGAGCGAGAGAGAGCTCGAGAAAACCGGCTGAATTGTACTGACGAACAACGAGAAAAAGAGCGAGAGAGAGCTCGAGAAAACCGGCTGAATTGTACTGACGAACAACGAGAAAAAGAGCGAAAGAGAGCTCGAGAAAACCGGCTGAATTGTACTGACGAAAAACGAGAAAAAGAGCGAGAGAGAGCTCGAGAAAACCGGCTGAATTGTACTGACGAACAACGAGAAAAAGAGCGAGAGAGAGCTCGAGAAAACCGGCTGAATTGTACTGACGAACAACGAGAAAAAGAGCGAGAGAGAGCTCGAGAAACCGGCTGAATTGTACTGACGAACAACGAGAAAAAGAGCGAGAGAGAGCTCGAGAAAACCGGCTGAATTGTACTGACGAACAACGAGAAAAAGAGCGAGAGAGAGCTCGAGAAAACCGGCTGAATTGTACTGACGAACAACGAGAAAAAGAGCGAGAGAGAGCTCGAGAAAACCGGCTGAATTGTACTGACGAACAAAGAGAAAAAGAGCGAGAGAGAGCTCGAGAAACCGGCTGAATTGTACTGACGAACAACGAGAAAAAGAGCGAGAGAGAGCTCGAGAAAACCGGCTGAATTGTACTGACGAACAACGGGAAAAAGAGCGAGAGAGAGCTCGAGAAAACCGTCTGAAAATTACTGACGAACAACAAGAAAAAGAGCGAAAGAGAGCTCGAGAAAACCGGCTGAATTGTACTGACGAACAACGTGAAAAAGAGCGAGAGAGAGCTCGAGAAAACCGGCTGAATTGTACTGACGAACAACGGAAAAAGAGCGACAGAGAGCTCGAGAAAACCGGCTGAATTGTACTGACGAACAACGAGAAACAGAGCGAGAGAGAGCTCGAGAAAACCGGCTGAATTGTACTGACGAACAACGGAAAAAGAGCGAGAGAGAGCTCGAGAAAACCGGCTGAATTTTACTCACGAACAACAAGAAAAAGAGCGAAAGAGAGCTCGAGAAAACCGGCTGAATTGTACTGACGAACAACGAGAAAAGAGCGAGAGAGAGCTCGAGAAAACCGGCTGAATTGTACTGACGAACAACAAGAAAAAGAGCGAAAGAGAGCTCGAGAAAACCGGCTGAATTGTACTGACGAAAAAAGAGAAAAAGAGCGAGAGAGAGCTCGAGAAAACCGGCTGAATTGTACTGACGAACAACGAGAAAAAGAGCGAGAGAGAGCTCGAGAAAACCTGCTGAATTGTACTGACGAACAACGAGAAAAAGAGCGAGAGAGAGCTTGAGAAAACGGCTGAATTGTACTGACGAACAACGAGAAAAAGAGCGAGAGAGAGCTCGAGAAAACCGGCTGAATTGTACTGACGAACAACGAGAAAAAGAGCGAGAGAGAGCTCGAGAAAACCGGCTGAATTGTACTGACGAACAACGAGAAAAAGAGCGAAAGAGAGCTCGAGAAAACCGGCTGAATGTACGACGAACAACGGAGAAAAGAGCGAGAGAGAGCTCGAGAAAACCGGCTGAATTGTACTGACGTTCAACGAGAAAAAGAGCGAGAAAGACCTCCAGAAAACCAGCTAAATTGCAGTGACGAACAACGAAAAAGAGCGGGAGAGAGCTCGAGAAAACCGGCTGAATTGTACTGACAAACAACGGGAAAAAGAGCGAGAGAGAGCTCGAGAAAACCGGGTCAATTGTACTGACGAACGACGCGAAAAAGGGCAACACAGAGCTCGAGAAAACCGGCTAAATTAAACTGACGAACAACGAAAAAAGAGCGAGACAGAGCTCGAGAGAAACACGGCTGAACTGAAAAGACAGCAATGTGAAAAAGATCGAGAAGAAGCTCGTGAATAGCGCCTGAATTGTACTGACGAACAACGAGAAAAAGAGCGAGACAGAGCTCGAGAAAACCGGCTGAATTGTACTGACAAACAACGGAAAAAGAGCGGAGAGAGCTCGAGAAAACCGGCTGAATTGTACTGACAAACAACCAGAAAAAGAGCGAAAGAGAGCTCGAGAAAACCGGCTGAATTGTACTGACGAATAACAAGAAAGAGCGAAAGAGAGCTCGAGAAAACCGGCTGAATTGTACTGACGAACACAAGAAAAAGAGCGAAAGAGAGCTCGAGAAAAACCGGCTGAATTGTACTGACGAACAACGAGAAAAAGAGCGAGAGAGAGCTCGAGAAAACCGGCTGAATTGTACTGACGAACAACGAGAAAAGAGCGAGAGAGAGCTCGAAAAACCGGCTGAATTGTACTGACGAACAAAGAAAAAGAGCGAGAGAGAGCTCGAGAAAACCGGCTGAATTGTACTGACGAACAACGAGAAAAAGAGCGACAGAGAGCTCGAGAAAACCGGCTGAATTGTACTGACGAACTACGGGAAAAAGAGGAGAGTGAGCTCGAGAAAACCGGCTGAATTGTACTGACGAACATCGTGAAAAAGAGCGAGAGAAAGCTCGAGAAAACCGGCTGAATTGTACTGACGAACAACGGGAAAAGAGCGAGAGAGAGCTCGAGAAAACCGGCTGAATTGTACTGACGAACAACGAGAAAAAGAGCGAGAGAGAGCTCGAGAAAACGGCTGAATTGTACTGACGAACAACGTGAAAAAGAGCGAGAGAAAGCTCGAGAAAACCGGCTGAATTGTACTGACGAACAACGGGAAAAAGAGCGACAGAGAGCTCGAGAAAACCGGCTGAATTGTACTGACGAACAAGAGAAAAAGAGCGAGAGAGAGCTCGAGAAAACCGGCTGAATTGTACTGACGAACAACGAGAAAAAGAGCGACAGAGAGCTCGAGAAAACCGGCTGAATTGTACTGACGAACTACGGGAAAAGAGGCGAGAGTGAGCTCGAGAAAACCGGCTGAATTGTACTGACGAACAACAAGAAAAAGAGCGAAAGAGAGCTCGAGAAAACCGGCTGAATTGTACTGACGAACATCGTGAAAAAGAGCGAGAGAAGCTCGAGAAAACCGGCTGAATTGTACTGACGAACAACGGGAAAATGAGCGAGAGAGAGCTCGAGAAAACCGGCTGAATTGTACTGACGAACAACGAGAAAAAGAGCGAGAGAGAGCTCGAGAAAACCGGCTGAATTGTACTGACGAACAACGTGAAAAAGAGCGAGAGAAAGCTCGAGAAAACCGGCTGAATTGTACTGACGAACAACGGAAAAAGAGCGACAGAGAGCTCGAGAAAACCGGCTGAATTGTACTGACGAACAACGAGAAACAGAGCGAGAGAGAGCTCGAGAAAACCGGCTGAATTGTACTGACGAACAACGGGAAAAGAGCGAGAGAGAGCTCGAGAAAACCGGCTGAATTGTACTGACGAACAACAAGAAAAAGAGCGAAAGAGAGCTCGAGAAAACCGGCTGAATTGTACTGACGAACAACGAGAAAAAGAGCGAGAGAGAGCTCGAGAAACCGGCTGAATTGTACTGACGAACAACAAGAAAAAGAGCGAAAGAGAGCTCGAGAAAACCGGCTGAATTGTACTGACGAACAACGTGAAAAGAGCGAGAGAGAGCTCGAGAAAACCGGCTGAATTGTACTGACGAACAACGAGAAAAAGAGCGGAGAAAGCTCGAGAAAACCAGCTGAATTGTACTGACGAACAACGAGAAAAAAGAGCGAGAAGACCTCGAGAAAACCAGCTAAATTGCAGTGACGAAGAACGAGAAAAAGAGCGAGAGAGAGCTCGAGAAAACCGGCTGAATTGTACTGACGAAAAAGAGAAAAAGAGCGAGAGAGAGCTCGAGAAAACCGGCTAAATTGTACTGACGAACAACGAGAAAAAGAGCGAGAGAGAGCTCGAGAAAACCTGCTGAATTGTACTGACGAACAACGAGACAAAGAGCGAGAGAGAGCTGAGAAAACCGGCTGAATTGTACTGACGAACAACGAGAAAAAGAGCGAGAGAGAGCTCGAGAAAACCGGCTGAATTGTACTGACGAACAACGAGAAAAAGAGCGAAAGAGAGCTCGAGAAAACCGGCTGAATGTACCGACGAACAACGAGAAAAGAGCGAGAGAGAGCTCGAGAAAACCGGCTGAATTGTACTGACGTTCAACGAGAAAAAGAGCGAGAAGACCTCCAGAAAACCAGCTAAATTGCAGTGACGAACAACGAGAAAAAGAGCGGGAGAGAGCTCGAGAAAACCGGCTGAATTGTACTGACAAACAACGGGAAAAAGAGCGAGAGAGAGCTCGAGAAAACCGGCTGAATTGTACTGACAAACAACGGGAAAAGAGCGGAGAGAGCTCGAGAAAACCGGCTGAATTGTACTGACAAACAACGGGAAAAAAAGAGGGGAGAGAGCTCGAGAAAACCGGCTGAATTGTACTGACGAACAACGAGAAAAAGAGCGAGACAGAGCTCGAGAAAACCGGCTGAATTGTACTGACGACACACGGAAAAAGAGCGAGAGAGAGCTCGAGAAAACCGGCTGAATTGTACTGACGAACAACGAGAAAAAGAGCGAGAGAGAGCTCGACAAAACTTGCTAAATTGCACTGACGAACAGCGAGAACGACCTCGAGAAAACCAGCTAAATTGCAGTGACGAACAACGAGAAAAAGAGCAAGACAGAACTCGAGAAAACCGGCATAATTGTAGCGACAAACAACGGAAAAAAAAGAGGATACAGAGCTTGAGAAAACCGGCTGAATTGTATTGACAAACAACGGGAAAAAGAGAGAGAGAGAGCTCGAGAAAACGGCTGAATTGTACTGACAAACAACGGGAAAAAGAGCGGAGAGAGCTCGAGAAAACCGGCTGAATTGTACTGACAAAAAACGAGAAAGAGCGGGAGAGAGCTCGAGAAAACCGGCTGAATTGTAGCGAAAAACAACGGAAAAAAAGAGGGATACAGAGCTTGAGAAAACCGGATGAATTGTATTGACAAACAACGGGAAAAAGAGCGGAAGAGAGCTCGAGAAACCGGCTGAATTGTACTGACGAACAACGAGAAAAAGAGCGGGAGAGAGCTCGAGAAAACCGGCTGAATTGTACTGACAAACAACGAGAAAAAGAGCGAGAGAGAGCTCGAGAAACCCGGCTGAATTGTACTGACAAAAACGGGAAAAAGAGAGAGAGAGAGCTCAAGAAAACCGGCTGAATTGTACCGACGAACAACGAGAAAAAGAGCGAGAGAGAGCTCGAGAAAACCGGCTGAATTGTACTGACGACAACGAGAAAAGAGCGAGAAAGACCTCGAGAAAACCAGCTAAATTGCAGTGACGAACAACGAGAAAAAGAGCGAGAGAGAGCTCGAGAAAACTGCCTGAATTGTACTGACGAACAACGAGAAAAGGGCGAGAGAGAGCTCGAGAAAACCGGCTGAATTGTACTGACGAACAATGGGAAAAAGAGCGAGACAGAGCTGGAGAAAACCGGCTGAATTGTACTGACGAACAATGGGAGAAAGGTCGAGACAGAGTTCGAGAAAACAGGCTGAATTGTACTGACGAACAACGAGAAAAAGAGCGAGACAGAGCTCGAGAAACACGGCTGAACTGAAATGACAACAATGTGAAAAAGATCGAGAAGAAGCTCGTGAATAGCGGCTGAATTGTACTGACGAACAACGAGAAAACAGCGAGACAGAGCTGGGGAAAACCGGCTGAATTGTACTGACGAACAATGGGAAAAATTCGAGACAGAGTTCGAGAAAAAGGCTGAATTGTACTGACGAACAACGAGAAAAAGAGCGAGAGAGAGCTCGAGAAAACTGGCTGAATTGTACTGACGAACAACGAGAAAAACAGCGAGAGAGAGCTCGAAAAACCGGCTGAATTGTACTGACGAACGACGAGAAAAAGAGCGGGAGAGAGCTCGAGAAAACCGGCTGAATTGTACTGACAAACAACGAGAAAAAGAGCGAGACAGAGCTCGAGAAAACCGGCTGAATTGAACTGACAAACAACGGGAAAAGAACGAGAGAGAGCTCGAGAAAACCGGCTGAATGGTACTGACAAACAACGAGAAAAAGAGCGAGACAGAGCTCGAGAAAACCGACTGAATTGTACTGACGAACAACGAGAAAAAGAGCGATACAGAGCTCGAAAAACCGGCTGAATTGTACTGACGACAACGAGAAAAAAGTGCGATAGAGAGCTCGAAAAACCGGCTGAATTGTACTGACGAACAACGAGCAAAAGAGCGAGAGAGAGCTCGAAAAACCGGCTGAATTGTACTGACAAACAACGGGAAAAAGAGCGAGAGAGAGCTCGAGAAAACGGCTGAATTGTACTGACAACAACGGGAAAGGAGCAAGAGAGAGCTCGAGAAAACCGGCTGAATTGTACCGACGAACAACGAGAAAAAGAGCGAGACAGAGCTCGAGAAAGCCGGCTGAATTGTACTGACGAACAACGAGAAAAAGAGCGAGAGAGAGCTCGAGAAAACCGGCTGAATTGTACTGACAAACAACGGGAAAAGAGCAAGAAAGAGCTCGAGAAACCGGCTGAATTGTACTGACGAACAACGGGAGAAAGAGCGAGAGAGAGCTCGAGAAAACCGGCTGAATTGTACTGACAACAACGAGAAAAAGAGCGAGAGAGAGCTCGAGAAATCGGCGCTGAATTGTAATGACGAACAACGGGAAAAAGAGCGAGAGAGAGCTCGAGAAAACCTACTGAATTGTACTGACGAACAACGAGAAAAAGAGCGATACAGAGCTCGAAAAACAGGCTGAATTGTACTGACGAACAACGAGAAAAAGAGCGAGACAGAGCTCGAGAAAGCCGGCTGAATTGTACTGACGAACAACGAGAAAAAGAGCGAGAGAGAGCTCGAGAAAACCGGCTGAATTGTACTGACAACAACGGGAAAAGAGCAAGAAGAGCTCGAGAGAAACCGGCTGAATTGTACTGACAAACAACGGGAAAAAGAGCGAGAGAGAGCTCCAGAAAACCAGCTGAATTGTACTGACAAACAACGAGAAAAGAGCGAGAGAGAGCTCGAGAAAACCGGCTGAATTGTACTGACAAACAACGGGAAAAAGAGCGAGAGAGAGCTCGAGAAAACCGGCTGAATTGTACTGACAAACAACGAGAAAAAGGGCGAGAGACAGCTCGAGAAAACCGGCTGAATTGTACTGAACAACGAGGAAAAGAGCGAGAGAGAGCTCGAGAAAACCGGCTTAATTGTACTGACAAACAACGAGAAAAGGAGCGAGAGAGAGCTCGAGAAAACCGGCTGAATTGTACTGACGAACAACGGGAGAAAGAGCGAGAGAGAGCTCGAGAAAACGGCTGAATTGTACTGACAACAACGAGAAAAAGAGCGAGAGAGAGCTCGAGAAATCCGGCTGAATTGTACTGACGAACAACGGGAAAAAGAGCGAGAGAGAGCTCGAGAAAACCTACTGAATTGTACTGACGAACAACGAGGAAAAGAGCGATACAGAGCTCGAGAAAACCGGCTGAATTGTACTGACGAACAACGAGAAAAAGAGCGAGAGAGAGCTCGAGAAACAGGCTGAATTGTACTAACAAACAACGGGAAAATGAGCGAGAGAGAGCTCGAGAAAACCGGCTGAATTGTACTGACAAAAACGAGAAAAAGAGCGAGAGAGAGCTCGAGAAAACCGGCTGAATTGCACTGACGAACAACGGGAAAAAGAGCGAGAGAGAGCTCGAGGAAACCGGCTGAATTGTACTGACGAACAACGAGAAAAAGAGCAAGAGAGCTCGAGAAAACCGGCTGAATTGTACTGACAAACAACGAGAAAAAGACGAGAGAGAGCTTGAGAAAACCGGCTGAATTGTACTGACGAACAACGAGAAAAAGAGCGAGACAGAGCTCGAGAAAACCGGCTGAATTGTACTGACGAACAACGAGTAAAAGAGCAAGACAGAGCTCGAGAAAACCGGCTGAATTGTACTGACGAACAACGAGAAAAAGAGCGAGAGAGAGCTCGAGAAAACCGGCTGAATTGTACTGACGAACAACGAGAAAAGAGCGAGAGAAAGCTCCTGGCGAGAAAACCGGCTGAATTGTACTGACGAACAACGAGAAAAAGAGCAAGACAGAGCTCGAGAAACCGGCTGAATTGTACTGACAAACAACGGAAAAAGAGCGAGAGAGAGAGCTCGAGAAAACCGGCTGAATTGTACTGACAAACAACGAGAAAAGAGCGAGAGAGAGCTCGAGAAAATCCGGCTGATATGTACTGACGAACAACGGGAAAAAGAGCGAGAGAGAGCTCGAGAAAACCGGCTGAATTGTACTGACGAACAACGGAAAAAGAGCGAGAGAGAGCTCGAGAAAACCGGCTGAATTGTACTGACAAACAACGAGAAAAAGAGCGAGAGAGAGCTCGAGAAATCCGGCTGAATTGTACTGACGAAAACGGAAAAAAAGAGCGAGAGAGAGCTCGAGAAAACCTACTGAATTGTACTGACGAACAACGAGAAAAAGAGCGAGAGAGAGCTCGAGAAAACAGGCTGAATTGTACTAACAAACAACGGGAAAAAGAGCGAGAGAGAGCTCGAGAAAACCGGCTGAATTGTACTGACAAACAACAAGAAAAGAGCGAGAGAGAGCTCGAGAAAACCGGCTAAATTGTACTGATGAACAACGAAAAAGAGCGAGAGAGCGCTCGAGAAAACCGGCTGAATTGTACTGACGAACAAGGAGAAAAAGAGCAGAGAGAGCTCGAGAAAACCGGCTGAATTGTACTGACAAACGACGGAAAAAGAGCGAGTGAGAGCTCGAGAAAACCGGCTGTATTGTACTGACGAACAACGAGAAAAAGAGCGAGACAGAGCTCGAGAAAACCGGCTGAATTGTACTGACGAACAACGAGAAAAAGAGCGAGACAGAGCTCGAGAAAACCGGCTGAATTGTACTGACGAACAACGAGAAAAAAGAGCGAGCAGAGCTCGAGAAAACCGGCTGAATTGTACTGACGAACACGAGAAAAAGAGCGAGAGAGAGCTCGAGAAAACCGGCTGAATTGTACTGACAACAACGGGAAAAAGAGCGAGAGAGAGCTCGAGAAAACCGGCTGAATTGTACTGACGAACAACGGGAAAAAGAGCGAGAGAGAGCTCGAGAAAACCGGCTGAATTGTACTTACGAACAACGGAAAAAGAGCGAGAGAGAGCTCGAGAAAACCGGCTGAATTGTACTGACAAACAACGAGAAAAAGAGCGAGAGAGAGCTCGAGAAACCGGCTGAATTGTACGAACGAAAAACGAGAAAAAGAGCAAGAGAGAGCTCGAGAAAACCGGCTGAATTATACTGACAAACGACGAGAAAAAGAGCGAGTGAGAGCTCGAGAAAACCGGCTGAATTGTACTGACGAACAACGAGAAAAAGAGCGACAGAGCTCGAGAAAACCGGCTGAATTGTACTGACGAACAACGAGAAAAAGAGCGAGACAGAGCTCGAGAAAACCGGCTGAATTGTACTGACCAACAACGAGAAAAAGAGCGAGACAGAGCTCGAGAAAACCGGCTGAATTGTACTGACGAACAACGAGAAAAAGAGCGAGAGAGAGCTCGAGAAAACCGGCTGAATTGTACTGACGAACAACGAGAAAAAGAGCAAGACAGAGCTCAAGCAACCGGCTGAATTGTACTGACAAACAACGGGAAAAAGAGCGAGAGAGAGCTCGAGAAAACCGGCTGAATTGTACTGACAAACAACGAGAAAAGGAGCGAGAGAGAGCTCGAGAAAACCGCTGAATTGTACTGACGAACAACGGGAGAAAAGAGCGAGAGAGAGCTCGAGAAAACCGGCTGAATTGTACTGACGAACAACGGAAAAAGAGCGAGAGAGAGCTCGAGAAAACCGGCTGAATTGTACTGACGAAAAACGAGAAAAAGAGCGAGAGAGAGCTCGAGAAAACAGGCTGAATTGTACTGACAAACAACGGGAAAAAGAGCGAGAGAGAGCTCGAGAAAACCGCTGAATTGTACTGACGAACAACGGGAAAAAGAGCGAGAGAGAGCTCGAGAAAACTGGCTGAATTGTACTGACAAACAACCGGAAAAAGAGCAAGAGAGCTCGAGAAAACCGGCTGAATTGTACTGACAAACAACGGGAAAAAGAGCGAGAGAGAGCTCGAGAAAACCGGCTGAATTGTACGACGAACAACGAGAAAAAGAGCGAGACAGAGCTCGAGAAAGCCGGCTGAATTGTACTGACGAACAACGAGAAAAAGAGCGAGAGAGAGCTCGAGAAAACCGGCTGAATTCTACTGACAAATACGGGAAAAAGCGAGAGAGAGCTCGAGAAAACCGGCTGAATTGTACTGACGAACAACGGAGAAAAAGAGCGAGAGAGAGCTCGAGAAAACCGGCTGAATTGTACTGACGAACAACGGAAAAAGAGCGAGAGAGAGCTCGAGAAAACCGGCTGAATTGTACTGACAACAACGAGAAAAAGAGCGAGAGAGAGCTCGAGAAAACCGGCTGAATTGTACTGACGAACAACGAGAAAAAGAGCGAGAGAGAGCTCGAGAAAACCGGCTGAATTGTACTGACGAACAGCGAGAAAAAGAGGGAGAGAGAGCTCGAGAAAACCGGCTGAATTGTACTGACAAACAACGGGAAAAAGAGCGAGAGAGAGCTCGAGAAAACCGGCTGAATTGTACTGACGAACAACGGAGAAAAAGAGCGAGAGAGAGCTCGAGAAAACCGGCTGAATTGTACTGACGAACAACGAAAAAAGAGCGAGAGAGAGCTCGAGAAAACCGGCTGAATTGTACTGACAAACAACGAGAAAAAGAGCGAGAGAGAGCTCGAGAAAACCGGCTGAATTGTACTGACGAACAACGGAAAAAGAGCGAGAGAGAGCTCGAGAAAACCGGCTGAATTGTACTGACGAACAACGGAAAAAAAGAGCGAGAGAGAGCTCGAGAAAACCGGCTGAATTTACTGACGAACAACGGAAAAAAGAGCGAGAGAGAGCTCGAGAAAACCGGCTGAATTGTACTGACAAACAACGAGAAAAAGAGCGAGAGAGAGCTCGAGAAATCCGGCTGAATTGTACTAACAAACAACGGAAAAAGAGCGAGAGAGAGCTCGAGAAAACCGGCTGAATTGTACTGACAAACAACGAGAAAAAGAGCGAGAGAGAGCTCGAGAAAGCCGGCTGAATTGTACTGACGAACAACGAGAAAAAGAGCGAGAGAGAGCTCGAGAAAACCGGCTGAATTGTACTGACAAACAACGAGAAAAAGAGCGAGAGAGAGCTCGAGAAAACCGGCTGAATTGTACTGACGAACAACGAGAAAAAGAGCGAGAGAGAGCTCGAGAAAACCGGCTGAATTGTACTGACGAACAACGAGAAAAAGAGCGAGACAGAGCTCGAGAAAACCGGCTGAATTGTACTGACGAACAACGAGAAAAAGAGCGAGAGAGAGCTCGAGAAAACCGGCTGAATTGTACTGACGAACAACGAGAAAAAGAGCGAGAGAGAGCTCGAGAAAACCGGCTGAATTGTACTGACAAACAACGGAAAAAGAGCGAGAGAGAGCTCGAGAAAACCGGCTGAATTGTACTGACAAACAACGAGAAAAGAGCGAGAGAGAGCTCGAGAAAACCGGATGAATTGTACTGACGAACAACGAGAAAAAGAGCGAGAGAGAGCTCGAGAAAACCGGCTGAATTGTACTGACGAACAACGAGAAAAAGAGCGAGAGAGAGCTCGAGAAAACCGGCTGAATTGTACTGACGAAAACGAGAAAAAGAGCGAGAGAGAGCTCGAGAAAACCGGCTGAATTGTACTGACAAACAACGGAAAAGAGCGAGAGAGAGCTCGAGAAAACCGCTGAATTGTACTGACGAACAACGAGAAAAAGAGCGAGAGAGAGCTCGAGAAAACCGGCTGAATTGTACTGACAAAACAACGGAAAAAGAGCAGAGAAAGAGCTCGAGAAAACCGGCTGAATTGTACTGACGAACAACGAGAAAAAGAGCGAGAGAGAGCTCGAGAAAACCGGCTGAATTGTACTGACGAACAACGAGAAAAAGAGCGAGAGAGAGCTCGAGAAAACCGGCTGAATTGTACTGACGAACAACGAGAAAAAGAGCGAGAGAGAGCTCGAGAAAACCGGCTGAATTGTACTGACGAACAACGGAAAAAGAGCGAGAGAGAGCTCGAGAAAACCGGCTGAATTTTACTGACGAACAACGGAAAAAGCGCGAGAGAGAGCTCGAGAAAACCGGCTGAATTGTACTGACGAACAACGAGAAAAAGAGCGAGAGAGAGCTCGAGAAAACCGGCTGAATTGTACTGACGAACAACGAGAAAAAGAGCGAGAGAGAGCTCGAGAAAACCGGCTGAAATGTACTGACGAACAACGAGAAAAAGAGCGAGACAGAGCTCGAGGAAAACCGGCTGAATTGTACTGACGAACAACGAGAAAAAGAGCGAGAGAGAGCTCGAGAAAACCGGCTGAATTGTACTGACAACAACGGGAAAAAGAGCGAGAGAGAGCTCGAGAAAACCGGCTGAATTGTACTGACGAACAACGAGAAAAAGAGCGAGAGAGAGCTCGAGAAAACCGGCTGAATTGTACTGACGAACAACGGAAAAAGAGCGAGAGAGAGCTCGAGAAAACCGGCTGAATTGTACTGACGAACAACGAGAAAAAGAGCGAGAGAGAGCTCGAGAAATCCGGCTGAATTGTACTGACGAACAACGGAAAAAGAGCGAGAGAGAGCTCGAGAAAACCGGCTGAATTGTACTGACGAACAACGGAAAAGAGCGAGAGAGAGCTCGAGAAAACCGGCTGAATTGTACTGACGAACAACGAGAAAAAGAGCGAGAGAGAGCTCGAGAAAACCGGCTGAATTGTACTGAGAAAACAACGGAAAAAAAGAGCGAGAGAGAGCTCGAGAAAACCGGCTGAATTGTACTGACGAACAACGAGAAAAAGAGCGAGACAGAGCTCGAGAAAACCGGCTGAATTGTACTGACGAACAACGAGAAAAAGAGCGAAGACAGAGCTCGAGAAAACCGGCTGAATTGTACTGACAAACAACGAGAAAAAGAGCGAGAGAGAGCTCGAGAAAACCGCTGAATTGTACTGACGAACAACGAGAAAAAGAGCGAACAGAGCTCGAAAAAACCGGCTGAATTGTACTGACGAAAACGAGAAAAAGAGCGAGAGAGAGCTCGAAAAAACCGGCTGAATTGTACTGACAAACAACGGGAAAAAGAGCGAGAGAGAGCTCGAGAAAACCGGCTGAATTGTACTGACAAACAACGGGAAAAAGAGCGAGAGAGAGCTCGAGAAAACCGGCTGAATTGTACTGACGAACAACGAGAAAAAGAGCGAGACAGAGCTCGAGAAAACCGACTGAATTGTACTGACGAACAACGAGAAAAAGAGCGAGAGAGAGCTCGAAAAAACCGGCTGAATTGTACTGACGAACAACGAGAAAAAGAGCGATACAGAGCTCGAAAAAACCGGCTGAATTGTACTGACGAACAACGGGAAAAGAGCGAGAGAGAGCTCGAAAAACCGGCTGAATTGTACTGACAAACAACGGAAAAAGAGCGAGAGAGAGCTCGAAAAACAGGCTGAATTGTACTGACGAACAACGGGAAAAAGAGCAAGAGAGAGCTCGAGAAAATCGGCTGAATTGTACTGACAAACAACGGGAAAAAGAGCGAGAGAGAGCTCGAGAAAACCGGCTGAATTGTACTGACGAACAACGAGAAAAAGAGCGAGAGAGAGCTCGAGAAAACCGGCTGAATTGTACTGACAAAAAAAAAGGGAAAAAGAGCAAGAAAGAGCTCGAGAAAACCGGCTGAATTGTACTGACAAACAACGGGAAAAAGAGCGAGAGAGAGCTCGAGAAAACGGGCTGAATTGTACTGACAAACAACGAGAAAAAGAGCGAGAGAGAGCTCGAGAAAACCGGCTGAATTGTACTGACGAACAACGAGAAAACGAGCGATACAGAGCTGGAAAAAACCGGCTGAATTGTACTGACGAACAACGAGAAAAAGAGCGATACAGAGCTCGAAAAAACCGGCTGAATTGTACTGACGAACAACGAGAAAAGAGCGAGAGAGAGCTCGAAAAACCGGCTGAATTGTACTGACAAACAACGGGAAAAAGAGCGAAAGAGAGCTCGAGAAAACCGGCTGAATTGTACTGACGAACAACGAGAAAAAGAGCGAGACAGAGCTCGAGAAAGCCGGCTGAATTCTACTGACAAACAACGAGAAAAAGAGCGAGAGAGAGCTCGAGAAAACCGGCTGAATTGTACTGACAAACAACGGAAAAAGAGCGAGAAAGAGCTCGAGAAAACCGGCTGAATTGTACTGACAAACAACGGGAAAAAGAGCGAGAGATTGCTCGAGAAAACCGGCTGAATTGTACTGACAAACAACGAGAAAAAGAGCGAGAGAGAGCTCGAGAAAACCGGCTGAATTGTACTGACGAACAACAGGAAAAAGAGCGAGAAAGAGCTCGAGAAAACCGGCTGAATTGCACTGACGAACAACGGGAAAAAGAGCGAGAGAGAGTTCGAGAAAACCGGCTGAATTGTACTGACGAACAACGAGAAAAAGAGCCAGAGAGAGCTCGAGAAAACCGGCTGAATTGTACTGACGAACAACGAGAAAAAGAGCGAGACAAAGCTCGAAAAAGCCGGCTGAATAGTACTGACAAACAACGAGAAAAAGAGCGAGAGAGAGCTCGAGAAAACCGGCTGAATTGTACTGACAAAAAACGGGAACAAGAGCGAGAGAGAGCTCGAGAAAACCGGCTGAATTGTACCGACGAACAACGAGAAAAAGAGCGAGACAGAGCTCGAGAAAACCGGCTGAATTGTACTGACGAACAACGAGAAAAAGAGCGAGAGAGAGCTCGAGAAAACCGGCTGAATTGTACTGACAAACAACGGGAAAAAGAGCAAGAAAGAGCTCGAGAAAACCGGCTGAATTGTACTGACAAACAACGGGAAAAAGAGCGAGAGAGAGCTCGAGAAAACCGGCGAATTGTACTGACAAACAACGGGAAAAAGAGCAAGAAAGAGCTCGAGAAAACCGGCTAAATTGTACTGACAAACAACGGGAAAAAGAGCGAGAGAGAGCTCGAGAAAACCGGCTGAATGGTACTGACAAACAAAAGAGAAAAAAAGCGAGAGAGAACTCGAGAAAACCGGCTGAATTGTACTGACGAACAACGAGAAAAAGAGAGAGAGAGAGCTCGAGAATGCCGGCTGAATTGTACTGACGAACAACGAGAAAAAGAGCGAGAGAAAGCTCGAGAAAACCGGCTGAATTGTACTGACGAAAACGAGAAAAAGAGCGAGATAAAGCTCGAGAAAACCGACTGAATTGTACTGACGAAAAAGAGAAAAAGAGCGAGAGAGAGCTCGAGAAAACCGGCTGAATTGTACTGACGAACAACGAGAAAAAGAGCGGGAGAAAGCTCGAGAAAACCGACTGAATTGTACCGACGAAAAAGAGAAAAAGAGCGAGAGAGAGCTCGAGAAAACCGGCTGAATTGTACTGACGAACAACGAGAAAAAGAGCGAGAGAGAGCTCGAGAAAACCGGCTGAATTGTACTGACGAAAAACGAGAAAAAGAGCGAGAGAGAGCTCGAGAAAACCGGCTGAATTGTACTGACAAACAAAAGAGAAAAAGAGCGAGAGAGAGCTCGAGAAAACCGGCTGAATTGTACTGACGAACAACGAGAAAAAGAGCGAGAGAGAGCTCGAGAAAACCGGCTGAATTGTACTGACGAACAACGAGAAAAAGAGCGAGAGAGAGCTCGAGAAAACCGGCTGAATTGTACTGACGAACAACGAGAAAAAGAGCGAGAGAGAGCTCGAGAAAACCGACTGAATTGTACTGACAAACAACGAGAAAAAGAGCGAGACAGAGCTCGAGAAAACCGACTGAATTGTACTGACGAACAACGAGAAAAAGAGCGATACAGAGCTCGAAAAAACCGGCTGAAATGTACTGACGAACAACGAGAAAAAGAGCGAGAGAGAGCTCGAAAAAACCGGCTGAATTGTACTGACAAACAACGGGAAAAAGAGCGAGAGAGAGCTCGAGAAAACCGGCTGAATTGTACTGACAAACAACGGAAAAGAGCGAGAGAGACTCGAGAAAACCGGCTGAATTGTACTGACAAACAACGAGAAAAAGAGCGAGACAGAGCTCGAGAAAACCGACTGAATTGTACTGACGAACAACGAGAAAAAGAGCGATACAGAGCTCGAAAAAACCGGCTGAATTGTACTGACGAACAACGAGAAAAAGTGCGATACAGAGCTCGAAAAAACCGGCTGAATTGTACTGACGAACAACGGGCAAAAAGCGAGAGAGAGCTCGAAAAAACCGGCTGAATTGTACTGACAAACAACGGGAAAAAGAGCGAGAGAGAGCTCGAGAAAACAGGCTGAATTGTACTGACGAACAACGGGAAAAAGAGCAAGAGAGAGCTCGAGAAAATCGGCTGAATTGTACTGACAAACAACGGGAAAAAGAGCGAGAGAGAGCTCGAGAAAACCGGCTGAATTGTACTGACGAACAACGAGAAAAAGAGCGAGAGAGAGCTCAGAAAACCGGCTGAATTGTACTGACAAAAAAAAAGGGAAAAGAGCAAGAAGAGCTCGAGAAAACCGGCTGAATTGTTCTGACAAACAACGGGAAAAAGAGCGAGAGAGAGCTCGAGAAAACGGGCTGAATTGTACTGACAAACAACGAGAAAAAGAGCGAGAGAGAGCTCGAGAAAACCGACTGAATTGTACTGACGAACAACGAGAAAACGAGCGATACAGAGCTGGAAAAAACTGGCTGAATTGTACTGACGAACAACGAGAAAAAGAGCGATAGAGAGCTCGAAAAAACCGGCTGAATTGTACTGACGAACAACGAGCAAAAGAGCGAGAGAGAGCTCGAAAAAACCGGCTGAATTGTACTGACAAACAACGGGAAAAAGAGCGAAAGAGACCTCGAGAAAACCTGCTGAATTGTACTGACAAACAACGGGAAAAAGAGCGAGTGAGAGCTCGAGAAAACCGGCTGAATTGTACTGACGAACAACGAGAAAAAGAGCGAGACAGAGCTCGAGAAAACCGGCTGAATTGTACTGACAAACAACGAGAAAAAGAGCGAGAGAGAGCTCGAGAAAACCGGCTGAATTGTACTGACAAACAACGGGAAAAAGAGCAAGAAAGAGCTCGAGAAAACCGGCTGAATTGTACTGACAAACAACGGGAAAAAGAGCGAGAGATTGCTCGAGAAAACCGGCTGAATTGTACTGACAAACAACGAGAAAAAGAGCGAGAGAGAGCTCGAGAAAACCGGCTGAATTGTACTGACGAACAACGGGAAAAAGAGCGAGAAAGAGCTCGAGAAAACCGGCTGAATTGTACTGACCAACAACGGGAAAAAGAGCGAGAGAGAGCTCAAGAAAACCGGCTGAATTGTACTGACGAACAACGAGAAAACGAGCCAGAGAGAGCTCGAGAAAACCGGCTGAATTGTACTGACGAACAACGAGAAAAAGAGCGAGACAGAGCTCGAAAAAAGCCGGCTGAATAGTACTGACAAACAACGAGAAAAAGAGCGAGAGAGAGCTCGAGAAAACCGGCTGAATTGTACTGACAAAAAACGGGAACAAGAGCGAGAGAGAGCTCGAGAAAACCGGCTGAATTGTACCGACGAACAACGAGAAAAAGAGCGAGACAGAGCTCGAGAAAGCCGGCTGAATTGTAGTGACGAACAACGAGAAAAAGAGCGAGAGAGAGCTCGAGAAAACCGGCTGAATTGTACTGACAAACAACGAGAAAAAGAGCAAGAAAGAGCTCGAGAAAACCGGCTGAATTGTACTGACAAACTACGGGAAAAAGAGCGAGAGAGAGCTCGAGAAAACCGGCTGAATTGTACTGACAAACAACGGGAAAAAAGAGCAAGAAAGAGCACGAGAAAACCGGCTAAATTGTACTGACAAACAACGGGAAAAAGAGCGAGAGAGAGAGCTCGAGAAAACCGGCTGAATTGTACCGACGAACAACGAGAAAAAGAGCGAGACAGAGCTCGAGAAAGCCGGCTGAATTGTACTGACGAACAACGAGAAAAAGAGTGAGAGAGAGCTCGAGAAAACCGGCTGAATTGTACTAACGAAAAACGAGAAAAAGAGCGAGAGAGAGCTCGAGAAAACCGGCTGAATTGTACTGACGAACAACGAGAAAAAGAGCGAGAGAGAGCTCGAGAAAACCGGCTGAATTGTACTGACAAACAAAGAGAAAAAAAGCGAGAGAGAACTCGAGAAAACCGGCTGAATTGTACTGACGAACAACGAGAAAAAGAGCGAGAGAGAGCTCGAGAAAGCCGGCTGAATTGTACTGACGAACAACGAGAAAAAGAGCGAGAGAAAGCTCGAGAAAACCGGCTGAATTGTACTGACAAAAAACGAGAAAAAGAGCGAGAGAAAGCTCGAGAAAACCGACTGAATTGTACTGACGAAAAAGAGAAAAAGAGCGGGAGAAAGCTCGAGAAAACCGACTGAATTGTACTGACGAAAAAAGAGAAAAAGAGCGAGAGAGAGCTCGAGAAAACCGGCTGAATTGTACTGACGAACAACGAGAAAAAGAGCGAGAGAGAGCTCGAGAAAACCGGCTGAATTGTACTGACGAAAAAAGAGAAAAAGAGCGAGAGAGAGCCCGAGAAAACCGGCTGAATTGTACTGACGAACAACGAGAAAAAGAGCGAGAGAGAGCTCGAGAAAACCGGCTGAATTGTACTGACGAACAACGAGAAAAAGAGCGAGAGAGAGCTCGAGAAAACCGACTGAATTGTACTGACGAAAAAAGAGAAAAAGAGCGAGAGAGAGCCCGAGAAAACCGGCTGAATTGTACTGACGAACAACGAGAAAAAGAGCGAGAGAGAGCTCGAGAAAACCGGCTGAATTGTACTGGCGAAAAACGAGAAAAAGAGCGAGAGAGAGCTCGAGAAAACCGGCTGAATTGTACTGACCAACAACGAGAAAAAGAGCGAGAGAGAGCTCGAGAAAACCGGCTGAATTGTACTGACAAACAAAAGAGAAAAGGAGCGAGAGAGAGCTCGAGAAAACCGGCTGAATTGTACTGACGAACAACGAGAAAAAGAGCGAGAGAGAGCTCGAGAAAACCGGCTGAATTGTACTGACGAACAACGAGAAAAAGAGCGAGAGAGAGCTCGAGAAAACCGGCTGAATTGTACTTACGAACAACGAGAAAAAGAGCGAGAGAGAGCTCGAGAAAACCGACTGAATTGTACTGACGAACAACGAGAAAAAGAGCGAGAGAGAGCTCGAGAAAACCGACTGAATTGTACTGACGAACAACGAGAAAAAGAGCGGGAGAGAGCTCGAGAAAACCGGCTGAATTGTACTGACGAAATCCGAGAAAAAGAACATGACAGAGCACGAGAAAACCGGCTGATTTATACTGACGAACAACGAGAAAAAGAGCGATAAAGAGCTCGAAAAAACCGACTGAATTGTACTGACGAACAACGAGAAAAAGAGCGGGAGAGAGCTCGAGAAAACCGGCTGAATTGTACTGACGAAATCCGAGAAAAAGAACATGACAGAGCACGAGAAAACCGGCTGATTTATACTGACGAACAACGAGAAAAAGAGCGAGAGAGAGCTCGAGAAAACCGACTGAATTTTACTGACGAACAACGAGAAAAAGAGCGAGAGAGAGCTCGAGAAAACCGGCTGAATTGTACTGACGATTAACGAGAAAAAGAGCGAGAGAGAGCTCGAGAAAACCGACTGAATTGTACTGACGAACAACGAGAAAAAGAGCGAGACAGAGCTCGAGAAAACCGGCTGAATTGTACTGACGAACAACGAGAAAAAGAGCGGGAGAGAGCTCGAGAAAACCGGCTGAATTGTACTGACGAAATCCGAGAAATAGAACATGACAGAGCACGAGAAAACCGGCTGATTGATACTGACGAACAACGAGATAAAGAGCAAGACAGAGCTCGAGTAAACGGTTGAATTGTCCTGACGAACAACGAGAAAAAGTGCAAGACAGAGCTCGAGAAAACCGGCTGCGTTGTAGCGAAGAACTACGGGAAAAAGAGGGAGACAGAGCTTGAGAATACCGCCTGAATTTTACTGACGAACAATGAGAAAAAGAGCGAGACATTGCTGAGAAAACTGGCTGAATTGTAGTGACGAACAACGGGAAAAAGAGCGAGACAGAGCTCGTTAATAGCGGCTGAATTGTACTGACGAACAACGAGAAAAAGAGCGAGAGAGAGCTCGAGAAAACCGGCTGAATTGTACTGACGAACAACGAGAAAAAGAGCGAGAGAGAGCTCGAGAAAACCGACTGAATTGTACTGACGAACAACGAGAAAAAGAGCGAAACAGAGCTCGAGAAAACACGGCGTGCGATGTCAGTATCGCTCAACGATATATTTTCAACTCCTAGAGCAGCAAATAGCTTCACACATAGACCAGCAGTCTGATGAGGTGTTTCTTTTTCGGCTACCATCGGCACTCCAATGATTTTAACATTAAACTGGTAGCTGTATGTTTCAAAGGCATCAATAGATTTCGCAATACGATCGCACATACTCGAGATTTCATTTACTCTGGAAAGTAGAAATTGAATTTGTTTCTTAGCTTCACTTTGAAATAATAAGAGCTCATCGTATTGACTTGAGATGAATTCAACGGCTCGAGCCTTGTCAGGCGACGTTCCTCCTTTGGTTGGTTGTCTATCATCTTGCGGTCGTCTATCATCTTGCTCCGCCATCTTCGATGAGACATAATGGGTTAATTTGTACAGTTGCTCTTTCAGTTCTTCAATCTCTTTACGCAAGGCTTGATTATCTTTTCGCAGCTTCTCGTTTCCAGTCATAATAAGTCACACAAATAGCACAAGTAAAAACCAGATTGTAGAAAATTCAGCAGTATCGAAAGACACGTCGCCCAGTTCGAGCACGTGCGTAACCTGTTAACAATCAGATCTTATACCTCAATATTTTAACAATTTCTACAGCAGCCCCCGACTTCTATATAGGTTTTCTTGTTATTACTACCTTAATAATTTGTAGTCTATCGTCTTTGAGTTATTATAAATTTCTAGTGTTTTGCATTTTTATGTGGTTAATGGCAAATAAATAGAAAATGGAAATGGAATTGCATCATGCGTCATCAAATTCAAAATGGTGGCGCCCATGAAACTTAACAGCGAAAATAGACGATGATGATATCCACTGTTTTTGAACACTTAAAATGTTATATCCACGTTTAAAAACACCATTTGAAATCTAGTAATTACTTCCATCAATTCAGCGTGAATTTGTTGTAAGAGTGAAGGTTCCCTTTAAGCAACTTGTAAATAGAAGCTTAAATAATGCTGACAACAGAGAAATCAGATGATCGTTGCAAGAAACTGGGGGACCCTTCTGCCACACTAATACACCCTTCTCCAAAAAGATCTGCCACTGCATGGAGAGAATCAAGATCTTGATCAATACATTTTGGTTATTTCACAAGTAAATTAATAGTTTGGTGTTGATGCGATGAACCTCTTTATTCTCATCACGTCCTCTCAAAAATCTACAATAAGAGGAGATAATATATAGATTTAGCCAAGCCTAAAAGCGGAGCTCTACGATTATTATTTTTTACTCGTATTGAACAACACCGCGTGGTTTTCCTTGCGCCAATAGTTTATGTTTAGAGCAGTCAGCAGGAATTGACCGCGGTTCAAAAACCTTAACAGATTACAAGAAAAACAATACAGTCGACGCGCGTGTTTGTTCGAAAACAAATTCAGCAATCAAAGAACGATAAAATATTTTCATCCAACATCGCTGGACGAGCATATTTGACGGTTAGCCACTTCTCTCAATAGTGCATTAAATGACCTTCCATGCTTGATCAAACATGTTCATCCAAAATTTCGCATTACGAACAAATATTTGATCTTTTAGTCACCTCAACAAATAAATCGTGCACAAACGGTAAAAAGCAACCAAATGAGCCGAGTAACGTCGAAAATTTCAGCAATAATACGCAAAAATCAAGTTTTGCACTCACTTGGTCCGGTGTTTGGTCAAACATTGTTTTGCGTTTAGCCACCAAACGTTATGCTTGACGTTATTCTTGACAAACACGATGATGGATGAAAATGTTTACATATTCCGTAGAAATTAAGCAGAGACATAAGCTTAAATGTCGTAGAAAAGAGAAAAAGGAAAACAATCCTGACAGTTTGGATAGTAAATCGCATGGGGCCGAGTAAATATCACTTGTGCCAGTTTTCAGAAAGTTGCTGAAATTGCCCTTATCACGCAAAACATAAGTGATACTAATCTTTAATTTTATGAGGACTCATTGCGATTCGTGTTAATAACATAAGTGCAAACGTTTCTTTCAGTTCTTAAACAGAAGAAACAGAAACGTCGAAAAAAATGTACAGTCAGCCAAGCGGAGGAAAACCACTCATTCGCTTGCCAAACAAAAAACAAACAATTTGACTAGCTACTTCTTTGTGCCCAAAACAGGTAGATTGTTATTTATATCCAGTCGAGACAAAAATACAAGTTTCATTCCTGAACAAAAGTTACAACGATTAAACCAAGTGCTAAGCTTCAATTTATTTAAGTTACCTGTGTTGTAGAGCTTTCTACCACTTCAAAATACGAATCGATCCACTATAGTAAAAACACGCATCTACAAAAATAGCAAACGGTTTGTCCAAAGAAAGAGCTTCTTCCACCAAGTTTGCGCTACTCGTCCCTCCCATTAATGCCGGTGAGTTGTTAAGTGAGCTTTCATGGTGAGCTGCAAGATGCCGCGGTAAAGTGAACAAGTCCTCGATGCGTTAAATCATTTTATTTTTCAACCACAATCCGGGCGCCATACAAGTGGATCCAAAATTTAAGAATTTCCTTACAAAAACCTTTTGCTGTTCCATTTTATCAGTTAAAAATTCACCTTCGTACAGCGAACCTCGATTATCCGGACCTCGATTATCCGGATTTTTCGATTATCCGGACTTGTTTAGCTGGTTCCAATTTGTCATGAATATTAATTAGCCATATTTAAGATCCGCAGCAAAATTTTTTCTCTTCAGATTAAGTATTGAAACTCCGGTTCAAACTGAATTTGTTTCACCTCAAAACACAAATCTGTACGCGTTTTGAGCTTACGCGCGCCATACTACGGCAATGTATTTCACTGAGCTCTGATTTTCTCAGGTGTTCTTTGTTTCTAAGTGAAATTTCAGGCTCCAATAGTTCAGTCATTCAATTTAAGTTTTGGCTCATTAATATTCATATTTTCGATTATCCGGACTCTCGATTATCCGGACTGTTCAGCTCAGTCCCAACGAGTCCGGAGGTTCTACTGTAGTATCTTTTAAGTAGTTCTTGATTTCTATGCTTTTTACGCGAATTAAAAGACAGAAACTGAACTTCGAAGAAGATGAAGTTGGTTTGCGTGTCCCATACCTGGCTTGAGCCTGCGATACAATCGAAAACAAGTACCTGGTCAGCGGTCAACTTCAAAAACATAGATGACCTCGATAAGGTCTTAACTTGAGCCCGCGATGTGGTCACGTAATACTGGTTAGCGGATACCTTGTTTTGACAGGTATCAATTGGCCGTAATATGGATGTCCTATATCAAAGATGTGCGCTGTAAACTAGCCTGTCAGTTGGAGTATGGCCGACATTTCAAATCGCATACATGGAAGGGCGGACGTACGGTCGTACGTATGTAAGACTTACGTACGGTGACCAAAACCAAATTTTCTCGAGTAGATGGGTTACCATATTTTCTTAACCATGGGGTTCCGCTTGGCGGCCCTTCGGTTTCCGGAGCTCTGCTAATAGACAAAAATGAAACATTATTTTTAGTAAAACATGACAAGTAAACACGAAGCACAAACCTGGTGGTTTTTCTATTAGAGGTGGGCAGAGTTCATTGTTGAAGCCACACCTTGGTCGGTCCTTGGGAGCCTTTAAACTTCCCCCGACCCAAATCTTTGCCCTGTTTTTGCGAAACACAAGTTGAGGGAAGCCTTTGTTGGAACCAGAAATAGCGTTGGAAGTATTGCCATAAATTATTTGGAAGTCTCCTACTTCAATTAATGCTGCAAAATGAAAGTAGAAAAAGGGATTTGTAAAGCATAAAAGACTGGACAAATTACAAGCAATACAACTAAAATACACATGTCACTTTATATTTCTTAATCCAATTTCTTCTTAATGCTGTTAGTAATCACCATTCCATAACACAAAAGCTCTTAAATTCAAGCTTATTTACATTGCCATCAATTCAAAAGGTGACACACACAAACACACAGAGGGTTGTCCAAGTTGAAATGGTGTAGTTATTTTGATCTTAGCCTCTGAATTACATGTAACTTCAGCAAAGGTCTGGGTTCGTATCCTGGGGGAATTTAAGTCTTTTTACTAACACTTAGGCCCGTTTCAAACGTCGAAATTCTCATGTGCCGAATCTAATTGAAATAAGAAAAATCTTTTGTTTTCACTCGTTTGCATTAGTTTCGGCACATGAGAAGTTCGACGTTTGAAACGGGCCATAGTTACATTAGGCTGAATTACTGACTTGTAGAACAATCATGTTACTTACATCACTTTCATAAAAAAGTTGGGAGTCAATTAAACGATGCCATACAACTTATTTAACTTAATGAAGTTTTATGACGAACTAGTTTCATTTCAGACTGCCTCACTCAATCACTTTGAAACCCAAGCAAACACAACAGTTTGCCCTTTGCTTTGTAGGTGCTTGCTACTGCATAAAAAGAGAAGACTTAAGATTTATACTTAACTTACAATCACCCTTTCTGGTCTGCCTGAAAACCAGCAAAGTCAGATTAAATTGAGCATCACCGTTCTCGTTCAAATGAGTCTTGTAGCCCTGAATACCTGCACGATTTTGGTAGCTTTATCAGTTTGCAGCACATACATGTACAACAACAAAATTAAACCACTACACTGGGACACAAGAATGATTTCAAAACTCCAGTTAGGCTAGGATCATATACAGCATGCTAAAAACAATTGCACACATTTTATGTGGGTATTATTCCAAAGGGACTATACATCTTTGTGTACACTGTATAAAGCTTTAACAGGCGTAGAAAATATTGGAAATCCCCAGGCTGGGGAAATTTACCAGTCGCTGTACAGTAGTAGTGTATATATGGTAGCCACAGTCTTTCAGCCTTATTTAGATCTTTCAGTTGCATCTTTGTACTTTTGCTAAACATGACTTGTAATGATGGAACCTTGAGATTCTTTCCTAGTCGACTACTTCTGACCAGTTGCCGTGCCATTTTATTTGGCCACTTAATGTCGACTCCCCCCAACCCTGTTCTATGGCTAAAAGAGCACAACTGCCCCATTGGTACTCACCGTCAAAGCTATAGTCACGGAGATGTGAAAATATTTCCTCTCCTGATGGAGTCCTGTTTTGTGCTTCAGGGCCCAGTTTTGCAATGGACTTGTTCAAGGCAACTCCAAATTGATAAACAGCATCGTAAAGGTAAGCCGAGTATATGGGTGGCTGCAAAAATTGAATTTGAATTTGAATTGAAATTTAAATATTGCAACAATTAAGTGTCTCAACAAGTTAACTTTAAGAGTCACAACAACTGATCATTTTGTGAAACTATCATGGCACTGCCCTGTCTATCAATAGTTACGGGTTGAAGTGCTGTTAGGTTTGAGCTTTAGGCCAGGCTTAAACAATGGGTATTTAGGAGCATACTCGTAAATGGTTTGAACCCAGGAGTCATGTCATAACTAAGTGAAGCACGATCGTCCAGGTGAGTGTAGTCCTGAGAAGGACTATTTGGGATGACACTGACAAACATTGACAAACAGTCCTTCTCAGGACTTCACTCAAACAGAGGATAGTGCTTCACTTAGTTATAAGAGAGCATATACATACTGATACCATAAGTTGATTTAGCTGAGTGGTTAGAATTTTGCATTACAGAGACCCCTTTAAAAAGAACTTGATTATATTAATGTTCTGAGCAAAAAGAAGTTTAAACTAAAATAAAGTATGAACTGAGTAGTACTGTGGGCTAGGATAGACCCAAAAACTGTCAAAAATTTCAACCAATCAGAAGCCAGAACGACCTGTCAATCAAACTCATCAAACTCGAATTGACCAATCAGAAGCCAGAACGAGCTGTCAATCAAATTGTCACGTGCATTGAAAGGGTTTCCCTTGAGGGTCACGTGATTGGGGGAAAATGGGGGATTGAAGTGGATTACGAGGAATGAAATAAGAAAAATCGACCCCGGCAGGATTCGAACCTGCAATCCCCTGATCCGTAGTCAGATGCTTATCCGTTGGGCCACAGGGTCAATGAACAGAGACATGATATTCGTTTGCAACTTGTTTAATGACACACGAACATGAGCTTATTTTTTTACAACTGTTTTTTCGGGCGGTAAAACATTGCATACACCGCGGCGATGTCTGCGACGTTGTTGCAGGCGGGCTTTGGGCACTGAAATGGTTAAACGATCGTCACTGCAGGCCTCTCGCTGGGCGGCTATATGGGCGCTGCGACAAACGGTCGGGTATGGCTGGCCTGGTGGGTTGGGTACCCGGAATGTGGAGTTAGCGAAATGCGTCTGCAACACGGTGTGACATTTGGGACACGTGAAGCGACCTACGATAGGAGAGCGTCTGACGTGGCGGTAGAGACAAGTGTGATGCAGTGCCACGTCACAGCAAGGCAGTCTTTCTGTGAAGGCGGTGTGACCATGGAGCTCGTGGAACAGGCACAGGAAACACGCTTTGTGGGTGTGTTTCAAGAGGTAGATGGGGGAACAACAGTGCGGACAAGACAACACTTGCGAGGGTACGCGTCGATCGTTGAGCAACTGAAGCCACTGGTTAAGACATGGCAGGTGTTGGCTTGCGTTGCAGCAGAGGGCGCGATGAGGGAGTGCGCCGGTGTCGTCATCATTCACGGCCATACAAATCACGCAAGGGTTTGTGTTGCCTGGTACACGCCTGGTTGAATGCACATCATTACCGATTCAGCTGTACGATGCGCCATAATGAATGTGTGCAGTGGAAGCAGGTGCAGAGCTTTATAGGTGATACCGAGTGACCAATGGGAGGGCGGGAGGACTGTCATGTGACCTGTAGAGAGGGAGGGGGCCCCCCATCCCCCGGTGGATGACGTCGGGCTGCACGGTGATTGGTGGAAACGCAGTATATGAAAGACCGTAGCGAGCACTTGGGTTACTTTCAACATGGCGTTGTATAGGAGAAAGTCCATTGACTTTGCGCAAGACCCCTGTGTGATTTGTATGCACATTCTGTACAGTGAGAAGAAGCGGGTGGCCGGCAGCGAACCAGTGCACTTGGAATGGACGACCGTCGTGAGGCCTTGCTGCGGATGTCACGTGCACAAGCAGTGTTTGTATATGTGGTGCAGGAGACAGTACCTGCAAAACGTGCCCCATCAATTATGGGCCTGCCCCCATTGCCGGCGCCCCCTGGACCCGACCCACAAGATCAACGTGAGGTGAAGAAGAAGACACCCCGGGGGGTTTTACTCCACCTTAAATCTGTCAAGAGTCATGACCAACATTATGAGACTGTGTTTTTTAATGCTCGCTAGTCAAACGCATGGCCCGGTCTTGATTGTCCCTGGGAAATCCGCATTAAGCGCGCATCCATTGAATGAAATGATAACATTCCACCTTGGGGCAGTGGCGCTGGGGAGCTTTGACGTGGTGTCCGCAAGAGGCCCCGGTGGCCAGGCGTGTCATGTCGTCGAACTTGGGGCAACCGAAGACCTCCAAGTCTAAGCTGGGGAGACCCATTTCCCTGAGTAAGTCCTGTTCCACTCGGCCGCCCTTAGAAGCCATTACGGGGCGTTGGGTGGTGGCATGGGCGTTGTAGAGGTCTTGGAGTTGTTTTCGTAGATCCTCCTGGGGGTGCGCGAGCTCTTCAGGGGCTGGGCCGAAGGACAGTCCGTGCACTTGTTGGATGGCGTGCCACGTCTGGCGTTGTTGGGTGGAGGTCAGGTCCTTCCACTGTACGTCGTGCTCGTAATGATGCGACCCGCAAATTTGTCCGTGATGATCGCACCAACCCATTTCTCGGACCAGAAAATGGTCCGATAGTCGAAAAGCGTCCAAAGCGATGCAAAAGGAAACTTTGTTCAGGAGAGTTTTATTGGTCATGGTGGGAGACTTGAAAGAGGTATTTGAGTTCGTCCACGGCTCGAGGGTAGAGGTGAAGCTGTCGGGTACCCACGATGGTGCTCTGGTGGGACAAGGTGGGTGAGATGGACGTGGAATAAAGCCAATCGTAGTCGGGCGAGTATTTGTACCACCGATTGAAGGTGACGTCATAGAAGAACAAACGTCTGTCCAATCGTTTAGCTAGAGCCACACTTCATCCAGTGCCGCCTTCCACGTCAGAGGTCTTGTGCAGGGGTACCTCGGGCAAGCACTTGGCGGGAATGAAGCGACCGAAAGCGAACACGGTGTCAGCCTCTTTGACAATGTAATAATTGCGCGCCAGCAGAACCTCGATGTAGGGGTTGGCTAAGGTTTTGTCCAGTGTTGGGGCCACGGCGCGTACGTGCGTCAGAGCTTCGGCCATGGCCGATGGGGCGAGAGGTTCAATACCATGGTGAACCCGGGGATGTAAGGGTCCGATGATGATGCGACAGGGCAGGTCGTTTTGCAGGGCTAAATGTCCGGCTAAAGTGTCGGTGCCGGCAGCGCCGCTGGTAATGATTCAAATGGGCATGCTGCGAAAAAAATGACAAGAGACTGGATGGAAGAACTCTTTTTTTGACAGGTCGACCAATCAAAAAAGAAGTACAACCCTGACGCCATCAAGTCTGCATACAGTCTGAGATGGGCATGTGTTGGCGATCTACTTGTTGGTGATGCCTGGCCAGCAAGAGAGGTGGCTTGGTATGGCCCCAGGTGGGTCTGGGGGGAGGGATGGCCTGGGCAAGGTGAGCGTTCTCTTGGTAGTGGCAGTGTTCCAGTTCTTCCAGGATGCGCGCGGACCAGGGTAGGTCCAACCATTGGAAGAAATCGCACATCCTTTGGGCGCAGGTCAGGAACATTCGACCCGGATTGTTCTGGGAGCGACATGGTGGTCAATCTTACCAGCCGATTGCAGCAACAGTACTGGTCGGGCAACGACTGGCCGTCCCCGAACACCAGGTCGGGGCAACGTTGGTGACGAATGTTTTGCAAATACTCGGGTGCCTCTTCCTGAGAGGTGAAGATCATGCAGTCATTTAGGACTCGACCATAAGGCAGCAGCTTGACGCGACTGCAACGGACGTAGGGCCAATTGTTAATTTTAGGGGTCAGGTACTCCAAGGCACATCTCTGAAACGGACACAAGGGACTGGTGGTCACTTCTTGTTAGTAGGAGGGGAGCTCGGCCATCACTTGCTCGATTTGATCGGTGGCCTCTTGGGTTTCTTCGTTCCAGAGTTGTTCTTCCGTCAGCGGGGCGAACGGAGTGGGCAGTGGTAAGACGTACGCGGTCTCTGGTGGCGGCTGCAGTACTAGGATGGTTAGGTTTTTCTTTTTGGCAGCACCGGTGGGAGGTTTGACGGGCTGCGTTGTCTTGCGAGTGCCTTAGGGTGGCACCTCGGCCAAGTCATTTCGATTGGTGGCATCGTCAGGCAGGCGTGGGCTCAACTGGGTGTGGCGTCCGCCTTCCCCGTGGCGTTTCTGACGGGCTTTCTCTCTTTCTAGGGCATGGTCGAAATTCGGTGTCGTTGGTATGGACATGCTGAGAACTGATCGCGTGGGTGCCACGAGCGCATTTTTTGGCCCAGTCTGACGCCAGTCGCAACAAATACGATCAGGCTGATGCGGATTGGTCAGAGGGGTTCACGCCAGTCGCACCGAATACGGGCAAGGCCACGTGGATTGGTCAGATGGGTTGACGCCACTCACACCAAATACGGTCAAGGCCACGTGGATTGGTCAGACGGGTCGACGCCACGTGTACCAAATAAAGTCAGGGTCATGACTAGAAAAGGAGAGGAGGTGGTGACGGCTATAAAAGGTGAGGATGAGTTACAAGTATTATTCCCAGGCATTGAAACGCGAGGATTACGCCTCGAACGACGAGTTCTTGTTGGCGCGGGTGAAGAAAGGGTTGGAGGCTGGTTTTACCTCTGAGCAGTGTCAAGGGCATTGGTTTCAAGATTTGTGACCCTCCACGGGACAACGAACACTAACGACCTTTCGTTTAACGGTCTAAAGCGTTAGTTATCCGTTAGTCTTCCGTTAGAAAAACTAATGAAAACCGTTAGAAGCGTTACTCAATCCGTTAGCAGGTAACCCTTGCCCGTTAGAGCGTTAGTCATATTCGTTAGTGGCGTTAGTCAAACCGTTGGCACCTAATCCTTGCCCGTTAGAGCGTTAGTCATATTCGTTAGTGGCGTTAGTCAGTCCGTTAGCACCTCATCCTTTCCCGTTGGAGCGTTAGCCGCATCCTTTCGTTAGTCAATCCGTTAGTATGATGATCTTTACTCGTTACAAAACCAAGCGATAGCTAACAGTCATTCTATCGGCATGTAGGCAAAATATTATCTGTTGGAAGTTCTAACTGAAGGCGAGTAACTTCCGTCTAAAGGTCAGCGAGACTGTCGCTTTAATAAAATGGGCTTACTGTACTTTGTGAAACCAAATGGAACGAAACGAAAGGAAAATCTGTAGTTTGCGAAATGAGAATCTGTAGTTT